>JAJEKV010000024.1:1162609-1245940 GCA_021234155.1 Isoetes taiwanensis | reverse complement strand
AAAAATTTCAAAGTTAATATAAAATGTTTTTCTTTTGATGTATTTTGAGAAACATGATTTGATTATCAAACGTAACTTGTTGGTGTTTTAACACCTATGCAACCCGGTTAGACCAAGATTAAAAGATCTTTCCATACCGGATATCTTTCCGAAGAGTTACATCAAGGACCACCACCTTCGCGTCGAAAGCACGTCTGAGTTTGAAACCCGGTCAAGCCTATGGCACGTGGCCTCGCACCGATTAAGTCCTCTAGAACTTGAAGAGGTTAAAAAGTGGCGCGGAAAGAATTCATAAGCAAGCACGAATGACAAAGAGATCACTTTGCGCAGCCAGTCCCGCTGCTCAAAGTGCACGGACGGCGTGATGCATCGACATCGGGCACTTAACAAAGCAACTCTAAAGGATCGATGACTTAAAGCTTAACCGTTCAGCAAGATAGGACTCCTCGCGGATATCACTGCATTAAGATTCGAAGGGATTTAACCTAAACCGCATTCGTGGGATCACCGAAGGAGCATTATGAGCTTCGGTTATGCTTGGCTTATAAAATGTTCCCGCATCACGGCGCGTTAATGAATTAAGCATTCTCCGGCGACGCATAAGTCGGTATCTTTAGCGATATTCTCATCTACCTTAAACGCTGGAAGAGCATTTCGCATCGGAATGGCGTTCTGACTTTATGGGAAGACAAACTCTATGCAAAGATTTCCAAATGTGATTTTTTAAGCGAGTGGCCTATTTGGCTATATCCGGCCTCGTGATTTGCATTCGATCTTCGGCGCGCTGGCGAGATAAACAATGGCTCCTTGTACTCAGAAATGTTCGCTACGGTAGGTTTTCCGCCAGCTACGACTACCGCACCCGACGAATTTCTAAAGTTGTTGTTCTCTGCTCCATCTTTGAAAAAGACTAATTTGTAGAGATATAAGAAGCTGCTTTCGCGATTACGACTTTAAGTAGTAAACAACCGGCAAGTTAAAAGCGCGATTTGAACTGCTATCGGAGGTTCGATACCGATTTCGCGGTACGCGAGGGTAGTATTGATGCAGGTCGAAAGGGCTTATGAAAGTCGGAACTGTCTCCGCTGGAAAGGAACTACGCAACTCTGAAGGAGCAAGAATTACAGCTACTGTATGAAAGACGCGGGAGGTACCCATTTGTGTAATGGGACGGTCACATTGCAAGTTTATCGCCTATAATGTACGAACATAAAACTAATATATAGTTCCCTGCAGCCGTCGAGATTAGCCCGACAGTTAGTGCTGACTTCCTCCATGAGTTCCATTTCTCCATTGAGTATACACCAGCAAAATAATCCAATGGCTGAAGGCGCGACATGGGGTTAGTGCTATAAATACCTTAATAACTTTGGCAAGCAGATTCATAAGCAAGGATCAAGGATATACATCCCGAGATCAGCAAGATCCTATGGCTGGCCTGGGGAGCTGTGGATTAAGGCAGAGGGGTTGCTTTTCATAAGGGAAGTTGACGCAGGTTCCTTCCGGGCGGGGACCTTAGGAGCCAATTTACGGAACACCATGACACTCACAGCCGCAGCGATGTACGGAAGATGCATGAATGGCAGGCATTTAATACTGGCCACAAGAGTTGCGCGGATCAAGTCAATAACTGAAATCACGCTGATATGTGTCAGCTGCAGCGCGATCGCGGGAAAACTCCGGATTGTTGCTGTTCTCCTTTGATACTAAGAGTTACCGAAAGCGGAGGCGGACTTTATAGGCCGACAATGAACCGGTTGAAAAGCGATACCTACAACGGCAGTAGTGGATCGACCAACCAAATAAGTCGAGAAGCATTGCAAGTGGGAGGCCACGATGACGTGATATGCAAATATAGATTCAACCGGACTTCTCTGGCCCATCGTAAGGGATCGACATCAAGTTCACTGCTACTTCGAGAGATCTCGCAGCGATTGAGGATCTGATTATATATGAGTAGTGGAACCATCCACAGACGGCAACCCATTTTACAAACATGATCCAGAGGCATGTTACGGGTTCGTCCACAGAAGCACCAGTGGAAAAGATTATTTTCTTCATCTATCTGCGCCCATAATACAGTCACCGCACGGAATCTCGGATGACCCTTTAGGTGATGTAATAAACCCAAGGGCTTATTCCAGCATACATAAGTACCGGAATCGGGTTGCGTGACATAGCGCCCATGAGGTGGTGGATGCAATCCCGCGCGGGTAACGTGAAGCGTTTCGCTAAAAAGCCCAAGATAGGGTAACAACCGCTAACCAAAGATAGACGCGGATATCTTTGCGAAGTAGTGACGGCCTCACGGGTTGGTTTATCCTTCGCCGCGAACGAAGACACTTCACGCTTTACCCAGGGGTCAGCCCAAACTTACTCCGCGTATGATGGACCTTTTAGGGATTACTTAAAAGATCTGTGAAATAAAGATATGAGCTGGAACTTTACCACATAGAAGCAGGGATCCATCCTGTGAGCCTATGTAAGTCAAACAAGAAGGGCTGGCACCGGATACCGCTTAATATCATGGCGCAGTCCGCAAAGTATACCACCGTCGGGGTTCCTCTCAACGCCGCAATACCTTGGATAAAGAGTTCGGTAAAATGCTGCGAATAGAGATGTCATGGAATATCCGTTCAAGGCAGACCAGCCTCCAGATGCCACCCGGGAGACGAGGAATTTGTGCAGCATTTCTTTATCTGCAAGGATCGTCTTGAGGGCAAGGTCCAAAAAGGAGGGGAGGAACGGCTACAGTGGTCCTGTAGCGCAATGGAATCACCTTTGACTACCCGCCCATGGCACTGGCACTGCTGGTCGCGACGGCTGGCAGCCTGGTGGATTTAATAGGCCATGTTGACCGAACTCGCCTGGCGTGACGGGCACGCTGGATATGTGTACCAATTAGCAGCGTGCCGGTAATGGTTCGGGCTTAGGCTACCGGTTACGCTGGCGACAGCGGAGGATTTGCGGTGGTCCAGAGACGCGGGCGTTGATCCATGTTTAATATGGCTGGCTGTAAATGAAATTTATGGGTTAAAACATTAGCATGAAGAAATAACGAAAGTTAGCTGGTGTTAAATGGTAACGTTTAATGTGACACGTGCGCAAAATGGTCTTGGCAAAACCTGCTATAAAACATATCGAATAGATCGCAGGGATCCGCCGCCGATCTATTAGCCGGTCGCAGGAGGAACGGATTTGATCTGGTCAGAAGGGCACGCCGCTTTGACCATAGGGACCGCCGCTGAACTCCGTGAGGCTGGGATTATAAACCGAGGAAGGAATGGACAACATAAGATTGGTCCCATTGAAATGGTTTGCATTCTCGTCGGGTGTCTTTGACTCGAATCGACTATAGGGAATTTTGATCAGCGTTCTCGAGTATCGATTGGTGGCCCCTAAGTGCGATTGATATCACAAGGGTTGGATCGAGTTTTACAAATGCCATTCACCCGTGAGGATTCTTCCTGAAGGATCCGCCCGCGTGAGAAGCTCCACAGCAAAGCAGCTTTCATCGGCCGCCAGAGGAGATCCGATCCAAGGTGCTGAAACCGACTCAGCGAGGCACGCGTGCAGGCCTTTGGGAAAATAGCTGCCGGAATACTTTCATTATAGCCAACAATCAAAATAAATCCACTCCTTTGAATTAGTAAAGGCCCGCACGCCGCACTGCAATCCAGTGCATTATGCTTGGTGCGGATTGGATAACGAATTATGCGGATGTAGTAGTTTTGTACGGTTCGGCGCGCTTATATTAAAAAGTTTACCATTAACCGGAATAGTAGCGTGAAGCAGATGAATCTGAACCATTATATTCAAAGTTTCCAAATATACGTGGATTATAGTGTGAAGTTGGTATTGAATGGAACCGTATTTATAATAAAGATTTGAAGAGCAACGATTCTCATGCAAAGGTGCTCACTTTGAACTAAAGTATGCTACTAGCCACTATTTTAAACTAATTGGTGGTATGGAAACCAAACTCTAATTTTTTCAAACTGAAATCTTCCTTTAATTAAAAAATAACTAGCAAACAGTGATTCAAATGAATTCCCATCAAAGAATCAAATGATGGAACCCTCCCCTGTCACTACCGCTTCTACCTTGGGTCCCATAGGGCCAGCTTGGTCTCCAGGGACGAAACTACATTCTATCTCATTCTATCTCTTCCAAAATAGAATAATAGAGGTCTTTTATAAAATGTGAGAACTTAAAGCAAAGTAATGAATCTTCAATTGATCACACATGTCTTTAAATCTCCCATGTATGTGTATAGCTGGATTTTGTAGATGGATGTATGCATTCTAAGAAAATAAAACACCACTTTTCTACAGGCCATGTTCCCTGGCCCGACTCGACCGTGAAAATAATGAGGTCACGAACAGGTCCAAAGCAGTCTCTGTCTTCATGGCTGCAACTAATTCTACCTGGTGTTTGGGTCAGTTGCTGCCTGTTTTTACCTGGAACGCAACTCCGAACCCCCTAGAGGCCCTCTGTATTTCTGGAAAATCATTGCTCTGTGTTGCTATCTCTGCCTCTAAGCCGCATGTGGGAAATCCTGCCTTTGACCTCAACGTGACCTGGAAAAGAAATAGAGTTTGGTCGGTCTCTAGAATGTGAAGCCAAAGTACTTGCAAATACTCTCTACTGTTTGAATATAATGATAGGTTAAGTGCACTCAAGTTTGTTTTCGAATTAAATTCCTCATCATGTTCATGAGATTTATTTAGAAGTAGCTTTCCACTTTCTCACTTTGACATAACTTCAACTGCAGCCATTGTCAAGATTTACAGGGAAGTCTATTATGCCGAAGTTTTAAATAAAAAGCTCTTTCAACAGGAACAGAATAGAATAGCCAAAGCCTACTACAAGCCAGACAAAATGATCTATAAAGGATTCTAGTTTCTTAGGTTTACGACAATGCATGATCAGGGGAATAACAGAACTTTGCAAAGAGATAATAAACCCAAATGATCTCAAGTATAAAGGGAATGTGGATTTACCTTGCATTTCGATAGGGAAACCATGCTGACGCCCGGCAGAGGCATGGCTGCATCCCGGTTGGAATGTGAGTTAAACCGGCATCTACGGGCGTGCGGAGCATGGGTAGGGCTGAATTTTGTTATGTGTCGATCTGCTGGGAATGGTTAGAAGAAGAGAATGAAAAGCAGAATGGGTAAGTAAAAACAAAAGAAAAGAAAATGCAAGCATACAGATATCTGAAAAGGATATCTTACCACATGGCAAATAGTGACTGGCAGCTAGCTGGAGCTCACCGACCCTGGTGCTTTATGTCGTTATAGAAGCCCACCGGTAGAGATACAAGGTACCTGAGAATGCAAATTTCACGGGAAACCTAGATCGCATGGAAAGTTTGCACCCAGGTTTCCTCTTCAACTCCAGTTCAGTTTCTAAAGTTAAGGTCTGTAGTAGAACTTATAGGATCGTTCAATACTGGACATTTTGTGAAGGCCCTCAGCACACTCTTGAGCAAACCTTTATGTGAGGATCATTTTCACAATCATTTGCAGGAACAAGGTTGTCACCGACTGGGTCTGCCATGTCACGGCCCACCCTCGAACAACCCCAAAAAGGTTTGAAAAAAGGGTCCGCCTCTATTCTATTCTATTCTATCATCAAAAAACATTGGAGGCCAAACTCTACACGTATATCTTATTTGGTGGATAAAAACCATAGTTATTAAATAATGTAGGACACGTATATCATATGAGCTGTGGATAAAACCGTATTATCCACCAAAATTTCGATTTACTTTTACTAATAATCTCTGGATTATCCATTTTTGTTACATCTGTTAATCGTGATTACGCTATTAATATCATTCTCCATTTTTCGTTTATTGTATTTCATTTCATTTCTCTCCTCATTTCTGAACCGCCAAAGTCGGATTCCTGCTGTTCTCAGTTTTTGATGGCTATGGCGCCACGATTCTGGCATGATGGGTTCTCTTCTTCAGCTTTTGAGCTTTGAGTTTCCCTTGAATCTGTTCTAGCCAATTCTGCCATCAGAATTTAGCCTCTTTTTCACCAAGTCTATTCTTCCTACAGAAACTTCTCATTTACCTGCCTGGATCGGGTTAAGACCGCCGGCTCTCCTCAATTCTTGCTTTCTGGGGAATATCTCCAGAGAGACAAAATTAATACACATAAATTTGTCGTGATTTATGACTCCACACTGGATGCTACAGCACATCTTTCCTTCTTGCTTGCGGCAGCAAGTTTTAGAGGTCCTGCAAAAGCTGAATTGAGAGTTCGGTATGTTTCCTTCATCTTTGCTTCATTTCTATAGTCCATGAACTTGGGTCTCTCTGTCAAGTGTGTTAGTATACAGAATTTTTTTTCTGTTTCAGAGTAGTTCTATGTCCTGCAACTCATTTTATATCTCTAGATTGTAAAGATCAGGACACGTTTCTTCAAAACTGCCTACTTAGAGATGCTTTTTCAAAACTAATATGTTGTAAATTAATAATGATAACCTGTCTTTGCAGGCTTTGGTAGCTACCTTTTTCACTTGATTAGCAAAAAATAGTTGGAATGAAAAGATTAAGGTAAACTGTTTCCTACAAGAATGACTAGTTTTGAACTTAAGAGGTAGCAGAATATATCCGAGGATCTGGAAAGTCAGGCAGTTGATTGTGGTGCATGTGAAGAACACGAGATTGTAATGCTATCACCGGAGGAAGGGAAGTCATGCATGCCAGGGGGATTCCCATTTCAGTAAGGAGGATCATGAGAATTTAAAAGTAAATGGTGAACAAGTTAATGGAGCAGTTAGAAAGGATAGGTAGTGAAATTGGGCCAGCAATGACTAAAGGAGATGATAGAAATGAACTTGATCTGAATTATGATCACATAGTTCATCAGCATATGCACCCTCTTCTTTTTGGGGACATACAGATGAGCAAAATGGAGATGTGGGATACAACACCGTATTGTATAGAAATGAATAATGACCAATTGGGCTATTAATCCCGAAGAAAAAACAGGCTTTGCATATAACTAAAATGCCAACATGGGAGGAAATTAAGTAATTCCTATGGAACCTGTTTCTTTACTTACGTGACCTTGCAGCGAGGGTGGGGCACTTTCGAAGAGTAGCTCAAAGTCAAAAGCGAGACCATGCTCACGATGCCAAAAGTACATTTTAGCACTGATAGTCTTAGTGATTGTTGCAGGTAAACTTTAGTTCTTTGTGGCTTATATGATTTTTATATTCATTTTTGCAAAATTCTAACACTTAAAGTATTATCTCAGTATTTATTTCTGGAGTTTCCTTAATTTCCTGCTTTATTCTTTTTAGCTGAAAGTTTGCATTTGAAGTTTTAAAACCAGATCTGATGATTATAATAAAGTACGTGTAGTCATTCAATTGGGTTTCCTAATTTTTCAGGATCTGTCAGCAGCATACTGATGAGTTATTAATAGAGCTTGGATGCCATTGTCATGGGTGAGCTTGCAAAGCACACAGACCTTGCATAGAACAATGGTTTGCAAACAAGGATCTAACAAGTGTAAGTTTGCCAGTGAGTGCTGGTTCTATCTAGCGATAAATGCTGTTGTTTATTAAGCCTATTAAATGGAAACAAATTGTTTTTTTTCTACAGGAATGTAGCAACAAATGTTTCTGTTCAGTTGCACAACCTACAGTATGCTTCTTTTATTAGTAGCTTTGTGTGTGTTTTTTGCATAGGTATAGTTTTATAAATATTTTCTGCTGTGCTACAGCAGCATTTTTAGGTCTGGAGGCTTGGCGGACAACATGGAGCTTCTAATTTAGCACACAGGAGGCGAGGAGGGGTAATAATGGGCTTTAATATTCTCTAATGGATAGTTATTTGTACTTACCAAGGTAAACTCCTTACTGTAATCAACAAGATTTCATCCCCTCTGGCTTTGCTGATTCTGATTGCTGGGTTGCTGTTTGATGTCCTCATTTCAATATTTTTGGGAGACATCAGCTCTTCCTGTCAATATCATTATTGGTGGGTGTCCTCTATATTTAAGCGCTTGTAGGTTCATTTGGATATCGGTTGGTTTAATAGAAGTCGTAGGGTTGCAGGTGTGTTAAATTTGTACGCTAGGAATAGGTACAGCTGCCGCCTTGGCGATTGAATGCTGGCATGAGCGTGGCTATAGAAGAAACATCACAGAACAATGGAGTCAAATTTTATTCACTTACAAAGGCGACAGCATTATTTGGAATTCATGGCAACATTTTGCAAAATAAGTTTAGTAATTACATATGGACTACAATTGAGCTGCTTTAGAAATTTAAAGATAGTATTTATAAAAGAAACAACTTTGAACAAAAACTTTTGGAAAATTTTGTTGGTGCAGGGTCAATCTGCATTCATGAATGCAGCCAGCAAGTGTTAGACCAATTACATAATAAATGTGTATATAGTGTTCTTTTGAACTGAAAAAGCCACGAGCCTTTCCATAGAAATAATGAACCATTCAAAGGAATGGGATGATTGCGAACTTAGGCTCACTGACCATGTGAAGAGGAAAATAAAGTTCAAATTATGAGCGTGGAGTGTAAATGGTCGGTATGGAAGGCCATGGTAGCATAGATTTTCACGAAAACAAAGGAATCTCAAGTGTTTTTCTTATCAAAGAATGGCTGCAAGATGTTGTCTAGTGGTGAACTCAGCTTGTTGTACATGCACGAGAAGACTGGAGTTAAATTTTGATGATGTTTTATGAAGGAATTGAACTGTATTGCAGCTGAAGGAAGCTGCCATTACAGCTGCAAGGAGGTGATATCAATTTGTGAAGATCATTGCGAAGGGATATGTTACTACTGCTTTAACTGTGCATGATCAGGCTGAAGATATTTTGTGTGGCATGACAAAGGAGAAGGCAGCATTGGGGAAACATATGGGGAGATCACAAGGATTTCTGCACCATCGTTCCACTGTCCAGCTGCTGCCAAAGGGAATTGTCTGAGCGGCTTTGCTAATTGACAAAACATGTGCCCAAGCAGTAGTTTAGAGTTATTCAGTTTGCTCTTTAGGCAGGAAAAAATCATGCTGTGCATATTTAAGTGAAGAATGTAAGTTATGTTAAGGAAATGAATCAAATATCAACAGGTCTAAAGAGACAGACTAGTATGTTTGGAAGGATTAATTGCAAACAAACTTGAGGTTGAGAATGCCATGATTTCTGTCTCTTTTCACAGTATTGGGACCAAGAATAATGCCAAATAAAAGACACAGCCCCATGGCCATGGCCTACCAGGAAAATTTGCCTTTATAACGTGATGGTCCCATTGATGACAAATAATAAAAACTTGTCAACATGATGCGTAAACAGCTGGACATATGCCTAGCCTTTTAGTTAAAGACAGGAAAAATAGCTACGTCCTTGTCTTTAAACACTAGTAGAGGTGATAGTGCGTTTAGTTTTATTATCATTGGGTCTACATGTAGCGTGTTGTTGACTTTTTGGTGTGATTATATTTTCACCCTACATCTACCTCTTTAACTCAGATCTCGTCCTAATTTGCCCTCCATTTAATAAGGGATATTCTTTAGGGGACATGAAAACGAGGAACTATTTATAGTACTTCTAGAGCATTTGGTAGCTCCATCTACCATTGAGTTTCAACAACAAAGGTCTGGACCATACACGTGTCACCAAAGAAACAAGTAGAGGTCAGGGGCAGATTCAGAGAAGCTGGCTCACCAGAATAAAGTAGAATCAATGGGCAAGGATATTTACAAATTTAAGTTCATATCATAATCTCATGAAGAACATGGTACAAAATAACACCTAAAAGCGATTACAAAATTTACAAGAAATTTGAGTCAGTGATACTGAGGGAATATTACATTAGGGTTGAAGGCATAAATCTTCATTCAATTAAAACTTCTCATGATGAAGGTTAGGTTAGAATCATTAACCTAATAGTTTGAAGCTTCAATGTTTACAAGGGTTAAAGTGAACCATTAAATATTTTTAAGTATGGAATCATCGAGATAAAACCTTGGAGCCATGTTTTATTCAAACTTTATTGATTTTATGTATGCAAGATCGATGGAAAGTGCGGTCCAGTTAAAGAGTTAAAAGCTAAAATTGCCTGGGACTAATTGCTTATAAAATAACATGTATAGATGTAAATATATAGGCAGGAAGAACAATTCCTTCTAAAGCATTTGAGGTTTCAGTGTGAAAATTGTAAAAGTTACTCACATCTTTTGAAAGCGATAAAATAGCTATAGTGGTTTTCCTAAAGTTAATGTGTTAACATTAAATTAACGTTCTAAGTGTTGTTTTGAAGCAAATATTCAAATTTGGATTGCTAAGCACTAATGCAATAGTGAATTATATTGTGAAGAATTATATGCTTAGATCGATTATTATTGCGTGATATTGTTGAAATGTTTTCTAGATCAAAGATTGAATAAAGGACTTTGGATCTCAGTAAAAAGTTAATATCTTGGTTTTATTAACTAGTATTGCTTACAAAGAAGTTCCAAGGGCAAAATGCAAAGAGAAGCTGGCAACCGCAATAGTAGAAGCTCGGGGCAAAATACAAAGAGAAGCTTGTCAATTTAATAGTAGAAACTCCAGGGCAAAATACAAAGAGAAGCTTGTCCCGAGGAATAGTAGAAGCTCCGGAGCAAAAATGCAAAAAGAACATGACCCGAAGAGTAGAATCGATGGGCAAGAAGCTCCGGGCAAAAGGCAAAGAACAACATGAAAACAAATGAAGGAACCAAGCAAACGAATTGTCTTGCCCCCGAAGGATTTTTGGAAAAAGAAACTTCGGTAACTGGACGACTAAAACTCATTCCTGTGAATTACTTGAAAGAATTACCTGTGGAACAGCTTGAAAAAAGTTTTCAAGTTTTTCCACAAACATGTAGCCTCATCTTAAGATCTGCCTATAATGTGTGCACGATCAACTTTCGTATGTTTATAACTTAAGATTCTTAGTTGTTTTTAGTGTATTCGTATCTAGAAAAGTAGAAAGCTGACGCTGGCATGTGAGTTAGGGCAAGGAACTGTATTCCGCTGTTGCCGAAGGTTGAATTGGGGATAGGAGGTCGTGCGGCTGGACAGATGGTGGCTGGGCATTTGCTTGCCAATTTCGGGCTTTGCAGGTGGCCGGTTGAGGATGAACCTGGTGGTTGGCTGTATTTTTTTTTGCCCTTGGCGGATCGGTCTGCGCGTGCGCCCTGGCATTTGGCGCTGAGCCAGGCCCATTCTAAATGGGTTATGTGCAGGTGTCGGGCTGCTCATGTGCTGATAAACCGGCTCGAAGGATCGGCCACTTTGATTTCGTCTGTATCTTTGAGGTTTCTTGCAGGGCACCATAGCCAAAAGGGCAAGGAGAAAAATCTTAGGAAGAAAATGGCGATGGCGGATTTAAGGCGGCCGAAAATGAGGCCAAGAGGGCCGGTTTGCCCTAAGCCAGTCTCTTTCTTGTGTGAATCTGGCAGGGTTGTAGGCAAGGTTATCACAGCTTGAAATCACAACTTCAAATCAGCTTGGGTTATCACGGCTTCAAATCACAGCTTCAAATCAGCCTGGTTAGCACAGCTTCGAATCAGTTTGGGCTTCGAATTTGAGATTCGCTGGTGCATCTTATCGACCTTAGCATTCAAACCGCCAGCTGCATCCTGTCGTTGCTTCTATTTTCCATCTTCTTGCTTTATTTATATTGTGGCGTTAAGAGCACGAACAACTCACTGGGCTTTGTTCTTCGTTATTTCAGGAATTTAGCTCTGAATTTGTAAGGCAAAACGGCATTGGTTATCTTGTTGGGGTTTGATTCCCCCGGCTCTGTCCTGTTGGAAGCTGTGTTGTATCAGAAGCTGTGTTGTGTTGGAAGCTCTGGACAGCTGCACAACTAGCTTCTTCTGCTCATGTTCATCGCCTCCTCTTTTGTGCTTATGCTTTTCTTCTCTACTGCTGTTGTGCTGGCTATCAAGCCACTTCTGTACTTTGCGACTCCATCAATGTATATCTTCATGTTTCTGTTGTAAATGAATCGTCAATTTGGTTGTTCTTTGGTATTTCTTGGTTCTACTGTATTTTTAAATTTGTAAGCAATGGTGTGGGCTTCAAAACGCCCCTATTAAATGGGGTCAATTTGACCCCATGCTGACTGAAACTGGGAGGCCTGGATCTGCCCGACCGGCATATTCCACAGAAAATGCCGTCATCTGACGGCTCACAAAAATAATACACCCACGAAACAATAATACACCCCGAGAAAGCTCTCTAGAGAACAAACCACCCATTAAAAATATCTTATGTCTGTGCTTCATCTTTGCCTTACCACGGGACAACCATACATGGATCTTTAAGTAACGTATTGTAATGTTTTTTTCTGGGCTCCTGGACGATTGTAATGAGCTTCCGTTATAATTTACTTCTTTTGTTAAATCATGACAGATGAAATACAAAATACACCCAAAAATGCACTTTTGCAATTACTTGCTCCAATTAAAGTGATATTAACAACTACCAATAACTCTTTAATTCTTGTATAAGAGAACCATAAGACAATGGCATGATTCTCAGGAAGCTTATTACAGTATGTCCTTCCAGACCTGAAGTCACAGAGAACGTCTGAATAGGATGAAGAATAGCAAGTGATAAAATACATGGGCACATTAACAGCGAATATCTACAGCAAGCCATGAGAGGTGCTCAAGGTAGAATTCAAAAGAAAATCCCACTTACTTTTTTCAGGGGTGGTGGGATAACAAAAGAAAGTCATGTGTCAAGAAACAATTGAATATACACGTTTGCACCCCAAATAGTGGAACATGTATGCAGGCATTGGATATACCACAAACGAGTTGCTAGTAAATAAATCCACAATAATCAAGGACGAGTTGAACAAGCTGTGCAACAGAAACAACAAAACCTTCTCCTCCACTTTCTGTGCATAAACCTTCGATCAGGCGGCGGCATTTTGACAGGACTACTGTTCCACTCAGAAACCAGGCTGAAATACCAGATTCATATTAGAAACGTTGAAATGGCCTATAGCCCTTAAATAGAACTTCATTGAACTGGGACTACAAAGCAAGACCAAAACATACACAAAAATCTTAACATGGTAATATACTTACATTGGAAAAGCAAAGGACCTCGCACTAGTTGTGCTGCTATCTGACCGGAGTGAAAGACTCCCAGAATAAGGAACAGCTCCTGAATGTGATATGAAGCCAGAATGGCTGATGGGTCCAGAGAAAGGTAGAAACCCAGAATATGGAATATAATCATCATCCCCATTTATCCTATCAGACGGAAAATGTGCATTTTCTGCAGTTTGTTCGAGTCGCTTTTCACCTCCTTCCTTTGCCTCAACAGGTGCTTGTTCTAATGGTATGGACAGTACTTCATTTCCTTTCTTCCAATTCTCATACTCCTCCGAAAGAGTGCATGCCTTCCCTGTCATAGACCCTTCTGCATGGTCGACTGCTATTCCTGCTTGTTCACTAGGGACATTTTTCTCTGCACTGAACAGTTCTCTTAAAGGACTTCTACGTCCTGGTGAAGTTGCAAATTCACGATTATCCACAACTGTTGCTTTTCCAAAGAATTTAACACCAGTATCGCCAGGTTGGCTATTTTGTAGCTCATCCAGAACCATAGGATTATTCCTTTCTGAAGTTAGTAGCTTCTCCAAGGGCACATGCAATTTCTCGATATTAGGATCAGCCTGTAGCTTGTTTATGTCCACTGCTACAGTTTGTTCATTAGAATGAAGCATAACATTCTGGTTTGTGCTGTCTGCACAAAGTGGTTCATTATCATTTACTTGCCTATCAGCCAAAGCACTCACTTCAGCTCCGGGATCTGAACAATGAGCCACCTGTGGACTATCACACTTGTATTCCTCAATCTGTCCTGACTGCCCAGGCAAATCAGGAGTTTTTGTCTCTGCACTTTCTTGTTTAAAATCTAGTAAAGCTGATAGTATGTCTTCATGGCTTCTGTCAACTGCAAACTCTTCTCCAAAATGTGGGTTCTGAAATTCTTCGACCAAAAGACCATTATCATCAATAAAAGGATTGACGGAGTCATTACTTACAACAAAAATATCTTGTTGTGAGTGGCATAGAGTAACTCCACATGTGTTTGAAACCTCTCGATCTTTTGCCATGACATTGGCACCTTGTTGATCAACTTGTTTTCCAACAGTAGCTTGATGGACTACTTCAGGAAGTGTGCATTTTCATCAACAAATGGATTGTTGGTCTTTATTAGCTTTCCTGGGACCAAGATACTGTTCTCATACTTTCTCACAATCTTGGATTCCTGATCCTGATTGATGGAATTATGAGCAGAGCTCAAATCAGAAAACTTGAACTTTTCATGAACACATCTTTCAAAATCATCTGCTGCCTCATGAGGAATATTCAGTATAATTTTGCTAGGTGAAGCTGCATAGGAAGGCATTTCACCCATAACCACATTCTCTTGGTTACCATCGGCCTCATAGATTTGAGGTCTAGCTAGCCTGGCCTTATAGGGATGCTTGTCTTCTATTTCCTCACAAAAGAGGACCAGCTCATCTTCCAACATATGCTTTTGCTCCTCAGCACCATAACTTGTAACTTTTAAATCACAAACATCCCCTTGTTCGTTATGGTTTGAAAAGGAGTCATGGTTATTGGCACCAGAATCAACACATTTATCAATGGAAGATACTGCAATCTCATTTTTTACGTTCTTCTCTTCCTCAATTAGGTTTTCTTTACTGCCAGCCTCAAGGGAGCTTTTATGATTTCCACCGTTACAATAAGTATAAATATCTATAGAATCCTTACATCTTTGATCAACCATCACTTTTGTTTGTAAACTATCAGTACCTTCAGTCCCGTCCGCATCTTCAGAATTAACTTTCATTTTTTTCACGAGTTTGATCTCAATTCCATACTGCGGCCTGAAAAACAGAAGAACGAAAACGTTTAACATAACATGAGGAAAAGCCAGAGTGCCTAAACTAAAATAGCAACAGGAATCTATCTGTTAAGAAAAGTACTGCTGGTTCTATATTACTGGAAAGGGAAACTTGGGCTTGCTGCAGACGCACTGTTTCAAACCGTTTTACAGAATAATAAACAACTCAAATGGTGCTGCGTCATCAAGGGAGTAGCACAGGTGATTTTTTCGAGCGAAACCAATCAAGAGCGTATTCGAAGCGCAAGTGCTACTGAATTTGTTTCAAGGCTAGATTCTGTTCTGCAAGCAATAAAAATCCCAAGACAAAACTCCTCTAGATGTTGGAGGAGGATTTTACTCCGATTGATTGGGCCCTCTATTCAATTACGCCAGATGGTAAGCTTCATAAAGGCCTCGATAGGCAAGCGGCTAACGCACGTCTTGGATTTTGGCCAGGAGTTTATCAAAATAGAATAACAAATGGGGTAGATCTCAGTGTGAACCCTTATCCCACACGTCGGTCGAATGACCCAGATGTCACAACATGCTTATGGGGAAATGACAATTTACAGCAGGTAAAGAGCTGGATGGGAACGGAATCGCCAAAAGTCGTTGAGATGTTATATCTGATCAATCCTTTGTGGCAAAAAAAGCTTGGAAAGGATTGATAAGTTTGGTCAGAAGATAAAAAAAATCACATATAGTCGGCTTTAAATCCTCCAGATCATGAGATAAAGTCGGAATTCTAACACCCAAAACGGCTAAAGGCCTAAGATCCAGAATGCAGAGGAGGAATTCACTCTCATTTGCATTAATTGAGGTCAACAGCTTAAAAGCGAGGCAATTTGGAAACCCAACTGCCAAGCCTGCTGGAAAGGAAAGAAAAAGAAAAAGAACAAAAACAGGGCAAATGAAAATGGGGTTAGGCCTAACCTCTGATCTCTATCAGTTTTGGAGGCTTCATTGAATGCAAGCTTTCACCATCCAACCCCACCACGATCAACTACCACGCTAATGAATTAACTGCACCAAACCCGATTTTCCTCTGTTTCTTTCAAGCTGCAGCCCTACCAAGAACACAAAATGCAGCAAACCAGAAGAAACCCCAATTCCTCCTATGGCTTACATCACCTTATTTACGAAATTAAGCCCCTTTGGGCACCGGAACAAACAACCCGGTTCGCCCCAATCTTAACAGGAATCTGTGGATGAATTCAGCAATATATGATAATACAAAAACTCAAGCAAAATTTTGCGGGGAGTACGACTCTTGGGCATTAGGGAAGGCATGACTCAGTCCGGCGTAATTGATGAGAGAGAGAGAGAAATTCAGCAGTTCCTTTTTGCCGCCTTTCTTTTACGGCAGGATCGGCATTGAATGAGGTAGCAAAAAAGACCACACGCCGCATTCAATGCGCTACCGCTTTCCTCGTGGAATCAAAACAGTCCAAAGCAAAGCTGATCCTGGTCTACTAAATCTGGCCATAGCCGGAGCTCCGGTGGACAATAAGAGTTTACTATTTGGGTCTAATGTAAAAAAAAAAAAAAAAAAAAAAAAAAAAGCTTGCCCAATTGACAATTTGTCGACAATGGTATTTGTACTCAAATGTATTCTACATTCTACTTCCATAATTATTTTCAGTTTTCTACATTCTATACTTCCATGATTATTTTGATGTCTTCTACATTTCTTTTCTCATGCTCTAACTTGGCCCATGGGGTGTGCTCCCATCTTGGCCCGCGCCGCATGTGCCTAAGTCAATGGTTGCCAGTTCACATACTAGTTGTGGAATGCCTAGCTCCTTCCTTGGGGTCCAAAGACTTGCAGCTTCAATCTAAGCTAACACCCTGATTCTCGGCCGTGTTGTCAACTTCTATGTTCATCTCGTATTGGTTTCCAACTAGCAACCTGATCGTCGGTCGTGCTGTTGACTTCTATGTTCATGCATCTAGCATCATGATTATCTATGATGTTTGTGTTGACTTCTATGTTCAACTCACTCTGCAATCATCTTAGGGTAATTGGAATAGGATATAATAGAATTGACATCCCCTCCTCATCTCAAAACTTTGGCGTTTTTACCTAATTTAGAAAGCATATATGATTCAGAGGGATCCCATGTTCCCCTGCACAAAGAAATATTAAAGTTAACATTAGTCAACAATCTTAGAAACATACTTGACATCAACAACAAAAAATTCACGTTAACTAACATGAATATTACAAATAACATGTTTTTTTCTTTCTGCTCTTGGTGTTCAAGAAACACAATCTACCAATATACAAATACCATTAGTGTTACAACATAAAGCACATAATGGAATTGCTTGCTCTTATCTTGTGACGTCAAGCAACACAATATGAAGATCACAAACACATTGGTAGCATGCCGGAAGAAAATTCGGATAGGCATCCAAGATGGATGATGTGCCTGGAGAAGGAAGGTTGGGACCTCATGTTCACAATTCAAAAAAAAAATAAAATCTCACAATTGATCAACAATGGTATTTGAACTCAAGGTATTCTAAATTCTACTTTAATGTTAATTTGATGCCTTTAGTTTGCCATGTAATGGTCTAGAGACTATGGCTTTTGCTTCAATCTTAATCCTTGCATGTGCATAAAACAAAGAAATCGTGAAACAATAAATGCAAGGAGGGCATAGTTAGCAATTACAAAAACAAATCAAAATATGGATATTAAGGCAATTAATTATTGGGCAACAAATTTAATTAATTAATTAAAAGAAAGATGGATGGATGGATGGATGGATGGATGGATGGATGGATGGATGGATAGATAGATGTTAGCGAGTGGAATTACGAGCATCTTTATATCATAAATGTTTTAGTGTATGTCGTGGTGGTGTGTCAAAATGTGAATTGGATGGCCGTCCGTGCCTGTGCGGCTTCCATGGGCGTTATTTGTGGATATCAGGCCATATGTTAATGCCTCCCCCTTTCTGGAAGGGCTCCTGCGAGCCTGGGAGCAGGTCCGCCTGCTATTTGCGAATGATGCGTCCAATTGCATTCAGTTAGAGGCATCGCCATGGTGGATTCCGCTCGGCCCAGGTGCTTCACCTTTGGTGCTGACGGCAACCGTCGATCCCCGAGTCCAGCGCAGGTGGGCGCAGCGTGGGGTCTTGACGGTGGGAGAGTGGTATATTGATGGGCAGCTGGCGCCCTGGCAGCTTTTTCGTCACAGGTTTCGACTTGAGGAGCGGGATTGTCCTATCAAGGCAGGGTGGCTAATGCATTTGCCCATGAACCCCCTGATTAGCGTCGCAGTGTGGAGATGTCATCAAAGTTGACCCTCAAACCGTAAGTAAAGTCCTCGTTACGAGCTCTTGGCAATTCGGGATGAGCTACCTCCCTCCCGGACGGCGGAGTCTACATGTGCTCGGAGAGAGCGAATGGGGTAACATCACGAGATGGGTGTGGAACCCAATCTAAGCCTCCCAAGATCGGTGTTCTTTGTGGCGATAGTACATCGCTCCTTGAGAGTGAATACGTGGGTTCCGCGGGGATCAATCCCGATTAGCGTCCATTTGTCCGGCGTGTGGTGCTTGTGTTGAGACTCGGAGCATTGTATGTTTCTTTACCTAGATCCAAATCCAACCCGACGGCAGTGGGTCCAAAGCCTCTTTCACATCCCATCCCTCATAGTCAAGAGGTTCTTACGGTGGTGTATCCCTCTTGGGTGGTCTCGCCGTGGCCCGGCCTTCCATTTGTGTAAGGCTTGGTTATTTGGCTCATTTGGAACCGGGCGTTTGAAGGTGTTCAGGAATATGGAGGTGCAGCTTGGGGTGTTGATCCCGCAATTGAGGTACAAATTATATCTTTCTTACATGGCGTGCCCTCGTAAAGAGCAGTTCAAGGCAGTCGTATGGGAGAGGACTCTCCTCATTGTAGACAGCTTTGGCAGGTTTGTCCCATGAGTCGTAGGTAGGTATGTGTGCCATTTGGGTGGGCAGGAGCACCCTAGTATCACTCTTCTTGTACTTATTACATATTAATTAACTTGATCCTTCAAAAAAAAAATGTGAATTGGATGGCCCGTATTTACCCTTAAGGTCGGACGTCCAGGATCATAAAAAGGCCCTTGAACGGTCCAAAATCACTCAATCCAACAGTCAAAAAAATGAAAAGAAAGAAAACAAGGGAACGGAAAAAAGGAAATGAGAAAGGGAAAAGGAAAAGGAGGAAAAGGGAAAAACAAAAATAGGAAAAATGCGAAGGTGAAAAACATGGAGGGGGAAATGAAAAAAAGAGAAGAGGGAAATGGGAAAATGGGAAAAAGGAAAATGATAAAATAAAAAATGAAAAAGTGGAGGAGGACAAAAGGAAAAGGCAAGAGGAAAAGGGAAAGGAGAAACTTGGTTGAACGCTCTTCATTGTGTAAGTTTATAAACGTGAATTAATTTAACAATTGCTCCAACATATCATTACAATCTCTAGCTTATGCAAGCAACATTAGGCACTATTTCTAGGTAAGGTATAAAGTTGTGCAACTGGAATGAGATAACATTATTGTCAATGGTTAGTGTGTTGTATTTGTAGAACATTTGGTATAATATTGATGGTGGACCTATGATTTTGGAACCCCAAGAAAAAAGCATGGGCCGATTTTAGGTTTTTCTTCTCGCGGTGGTTAACAGAGTTACTTGTAAATGGAGCAAGAACAAAACTTCTGTTCAACAGAGCATAAATTGGTAACAAATCCGTGCTTATGTAGGGGTATTCTTGTTGTGAAGGACGATTTGAGTATTGTTTTGTGGCAGAGACAGGATGATGTTGTTCTATTGACCCTGGTGCAGATCTGGAGGAAACCTTTTTGAATCTAGTCTACACCAGGGTTAACACAAAGTTTGAGGCTAAGTTTGGTCACAATAGATTATTTTGCTTTTTTTGCAAGCTTAGAGTGACCGTTTAATAGCTTATTTGATATTGCATTCCTTTGCTTTGGTTCTGTAATTTGTAGTCTAATTCTTTCGCTCTTGCTAGCATGACATATTCTAAATGAGGTGCACCACGACTACCACGATCGTCGGATCCGTCGATCCCATTTGGACCATATGTTGGAGGCTCAGGCACCTCTTGTTTCGCTTATGCTCATTTATGGCTGGAGCCGCCTATGATTTGAAATGTCAAATCACGAGTTTGCCTAAGGTCTTGATGGTATATCGAGCCTCTACACGTGACTTGGCTTAAGGTTTTAGAATTTGAAATATGGCTGCTCGAACCTCTACCAAAATAACTCAATGTCTTAATAAGACTACTTTAACCAATCTAATCGGTGAACTAACGTGATTATTTTTTTATCTTAAATCAATGTTTTTCTTATAACAACCCATTGAATTATTTTAGGGATATGGTCTATAGTTTCAAGCATTATATCCATATCAAATCCCCTAGAACCCCCGCTCGTTTTGCTACATATTCTAAATGAGGTGCACCTTGGACTACCACAATCGTCGGATCCGTCGATCCCACGGCCCAGACCATATGTTGGAGGCTCTGGGCACCTCTCGTTTCACTTATGCTCATTTATGATTGGGGCCTCTATCCGGCTTCATTTAAGGTTTTAGAATTTGTAATAGGAGGGCTCGAACCTCTACCAAAATAACTCAATGTCCTAATAAGACTACTTTAATCAATCTAACGGTGAACTAACGTAATTATTTTTTATCTTAAATCAATTTTTTTTTTTTTTTTTTTTTTATAACAACCCATTGAATTATTTTAGGGATATGGTCTATAATTTCAAGAATTATATCCATATCAAATCCCTCTGGAACCCTTGTTATTTTGCTACATATTCTTCTTACTAGTTTCTTGTGTTCTTATTGTGTGCTGATTAAGACAATTTAAGATCCATATAGCAAGAAGTCAATATGTAGACTGAGATATTTTAAGAAAATCCTTAAGGGCAGGTCCAAAGTGGCAAAAGGCTATATTTATCTATCTACCTACTATCTATTATGTGCAAATTAGCAGCTGCTAGTTTAGAGATATTAGTTGGGGAACTCCTAGCTATTCCCTTGGGGCGGCGGGTCTCGAACTCACTCTACTTAACGTCATGATTCTCAATCATGCTATTGAATTCTCATTTTATTACCTATTAGGATAATACATCTCCTCCTCCTCTAGAGAAACTTGTATTACCCAGAAAGCATATATCATTTGGAAAGTGCATGTGTTCATATTCCCCTCATTATATGACACTAGAACGCGTGTGCTACGATAGGCATTAGTGATAGCGTCTTGGTATGAGCATGTGGAATGGGGAGGTGCATAAATCGAATGAAATGAATGGAGTGCTTAGGTGGAATTAAATGGTTAGATTAATAGATTGTGTAACTGTAAGAGAGTGCTTAAATGGAATGTGTAGATATAATGGAACATGTAAGGCGGAATAGAGTGTGGAATAGGTGAGAATGTGTAGGTGGAATGGAATGGATAGGATACGAAACATCCAAAACATCAAATGATATACTATTGACATTGTCACATTCACCAGAATGGGGATATAAATGTGTGGGCTTAAATTAATTATAATGTCCATTTCGATTAATTATGTGGATTTTATACATTATTTTGACTTTTCAATACTCACGATTTAGAATGCTCTATACTTCAACTTACTAAGTAAGTCCCTTTTGTTTCCAACTTAACCAAATTAAAATCTTGGGATGATTGCAGTCCATGTAGCTACATCACATAAACAAGGTTGGAAATATGAAGCAAAAACACATTTGAAAATATCTCCAACGTGTTAACTTTATGTTAGTCCCCAAAAGTTCATGTATGCTAACTTCATATTAATGAACTAGGTAAATGCATGGCATTTTTCTATTCCATGCATACAATGATATTTTATTCTAGAAAATAAACGTCATGTGTCTTCAATATATCTCATTTTGGATATTGAAATAGAAAAGATACCATCATAAGGACGGGCTTGGCATTTTTATATATGCCATTGCACAGAATAAGCATACTAAACATCTGCCAAGGGAAGGTTGAAATACTTATTTTGTTCATTTTTCATTGGCATCTAAAATGATCTCATTGGCATCACCAAGCCTTTTCCTTTGTTATTACGGCAGGCACATCACCAACCGATGGAATGAATAGATTGGCGTAAGAAGATCTTGAAGAAGCTTGACGTTTATCATCGAAGGTGGTGCTATATCGCTTAGAGTAATTGCAATAGCAGGATAGTCCATGAAACAGAAGAAGCTTGGTGCTTGTTGTGGTATGGGCAATCGAGGAGTTTTGTCCTGCTGGGAAGCTCTTGTGCAGCTCTAATTCTGCTAAATGATAACAGAGCAGAAGGAATAGGAACGAACATCAAGTACAACTTATATCAAAATGAGGCATCATTTGTACTAAAATCTTCAAAAAGCAAAAATACAAAACAACGTACCAAAAATGTTGGGGAACTTGTGGAGTAGATTTGCCATATTCAACAATACCACTGGAAAAAAACTACTCAAAACATCTTCAAACATGGCACAACATAGGAATTGGCTTATGGGCTGAAATGTCTGCAGGGATGTTCCAATATCATTCCATGTGGCCTTGAGTCCTTGAGGCTAGATTGGTCAAGGTTGAGAATAGCAATTAAATATGTAAATGCTTTGTATCCCAAAAATGTCACATAATAAACATAAGTGCTAAGAAAATATTACATGACCACCCGGCATAAAAAAAAGGCTTAAGAAAGAAAAACACACATTTGGGAGAGTTGAAGGCATAAGAAAGACACCTATCTTTGAATTTTTGAGAGACATAATAGTCCCAAAGATTATCACTTCCCTCGGGAATACATAAAAGACCATCAGATGTACGCTACTTACGTGCATAGGAAGAATGGAACAAAACGCCAAGTTGGACCTTCCATGCCCTCAAGAGATTGCCGGACATGAAACTTTTTGCTCTAAGCTCCAAATGTTAGATATCTCTCCATTCAAATAGTTGATCCAGCAGATGCATTACTCTCATGCACTTGGAGAAATAGAGAACACAGAGTGAAGAAACACAAATCTTGATGCAAAACCTATATGCAAGAAGAAGCAAAGGCATTCTAAATTATTCAAATTTATGTCCTGTTGTAGTCCTATGCAAGGAGTATAGAGCTCTTGCATTCTCTAATATACAGGATATTATGCACTTGCTGTTTTTTCTTTGTTCTTTTGGACACCACCTCCACTCTAAGCATACAATAACGGATCAAATAGGGCATAGGATAGCAAAGGAATTACATAATGAGGCTTATGTGCACAGTTTCAAACCTGAATAATTACGCAAGCAAATCAATATGATTGCACAATTCTAAACTGGCATTGGTGTTCCTTTGGGAGAAAGATCTATTCAATTTTGTGAAGCCTGCCATCAGCCTCAGTCTAGCTCACATCCTAAGCCAAAAGCACCTGTGATGTTGCTCCTGTTTGGAGGAAAAGAGCAACGACCCTAACCTCCTAATCAACGGTCCTCCAAATTTGCAAACAAAAAAGCAGAGAAGAAATAGTTCACCTTTGATTCGCACACAGATTCATGTAGAAAACATAACCCCGGACATGTAACTGGCAAAAGCTATATTTGCATATATATGAAAATGAACAATATATTTGTAAAGAGAAAAACAAATCACACAAAATAAAACTTTCTTTATCTTCCTCTTTTGTTACATAGGCAATGTCTCCATCTCTATCCAAATGCATCTCAAGAACCTCTACATCAATATCAAAACTAAGAGGATCAAATCTCATCATCACATTCATCATCTAGAGCTTTGGAAAAAATTTGGTCTAGAATGCAAGCTAATCCTAGACCCAAAGAACTTCAATCAAAAAGTAGATTAGACAAAGCAAGTCAGAACTACCAACCAAATGATAGACCTTTTGCAAATGGAAGAACCCGAAAGCACAAAAAACTCACTATATTCTGATATGAAATATGTGTATAAGGAACCCTTCGCAGTCCTCTTGCTCAATGGAAGCACGATTTCCTTCAAGTTTCTAATCTTGGCCATGTCCTCGGAAAATGTTTGAAAAACATAATAAGAAGGGATCATTTGGAATATAGCAATAGAAAACAACTTTTACCTGGAAAACAGCAAGAGGAAAAAAATCTATTGAAAAAAATAGTTTTGGTTGTAGACAAATGGAACTGGATTTGGTGTGAATTTGTCTATGCACCTGAAAATAATAACATGAAGAAACCCAAAATATCTAGAATAAATAAGATATTGGAAACAACAAAGATTCAGTGAGAACATGGTTTCATGCAGAGGTTTTTTAGTATCAAACATGTTAAGCTCAAATAATATGTCATTTAATCAGGAATTTGACTTAGTTAGCACAAAATAAATGTCCCAGAATGCAGACTTACCTTAACCCATAAGAAAAGATGCAGAAGCTAGAAGCTGGATGACTATTTCATTTCCAATACCCTTCGTAACTCCAAAACGGGATATGGAGAAGCTCCATCCAGTACCAGTACCAGAGAAGAAATGATAATAACTTGGCTAAACATGCTTGCTTTGGGATTTTCCTGAAATGGCATAGAATTCACTTGGTAGGCCTTATGACCGTGTGGATTTTGGCCCTTTTGAGTCACATAGAAATGTTTGTACCTCCGATCGCCTCAAATCGTAGATTTCCAAGATATAATCGTATTTATCTATCTAATAAAATGGCCCACTTAATCGCTATTTTGTGGATCGGATCCCAATATCCAGCTTTGAATGGCATAACTATTTGATCCAAATTTTACTTTATATGGCAAAGAGAGCTTCAGCTGCAATAGAAGATGCAAACAACCAAATTTGAGAACGAAATGAAAATAAAGGCTTATTTTCCCAAAACGCACTATTCGCAATTTTTCCATTCCCTCGCCTCCTCGTCACTATATCTCACAAGAGGGATTCCTCTCGTCACCATATCTCTCAAAAGCGGATTATCCTCGCAACAAATATATCTCCGCAATATAGTGGACTTCCCTCTTGCGCTACAAAAGCTTAGAAAGCTTCAAAAATCATTGGATTGATTATGCCTCTGACCTCATTACTTAAAAAAAGAAAATGTAAAAGCACGTGAGCTCAAAAACGCCCCCGCTTCAAAGATCGTGAAAATTCTCCCGCAAGGGGAAAGGAAATTTAAATGTTAAAGCAGAATAAGAGAAAACGTCATAGAGATGAACTAACCCTCTTCTGCAGTTGAAGGTCTTCCGGCCGTCTATTGGCTTCACCCTTCTGCAAAACAATGCAAGTATTGGTAATTGGAAAATCCGGCCCCAAAACACTGTCTCATTCTCATTCTACCATCTAATTTATTTAAGCCTTAGCTTGCCCAAATTCAGATTTGCTGTTTCAACCCAAAACCCAAATCGGGCCTGTGATAAAAATCCAAAAAAAATCATCTCAGATCGGTGAAAAAAAACCGAGAAAAAATCATCCCTAATCTCTGATTCAATCCTAAACCATAAAAACTACCATCGCTAAGGCTTCAATCCAAGCACCGGATCTTCCCCTAGCACAAAAACCCAGCTCAACTCGCGGATCGTAACAAAACCCACATAAAATCAGCCTCAACTAAAACCCACCGAGGATCCAAGCTTCTACTCTACTCACCTCCAAAATCCGACCCTCGAGCGCCAAAACCGCGGAGACCTGAAAGCCAAAATCAGAGAGAGAGGAGGAGTCCAAGGAATTTTCAGAGGCAGCAAGCATGGGAAATTCAAACCTGAATCTTCTAAAATTTCTGGCATTCAATTCCGCAAAGCCCGGTCCCGCTGAGGGGAACACAAAGTGGAAGGAACGCGCGCGATGCGGCTAAGATGCTGCGTTCCTTTGGCCCGGAACCAACAACCTCTTAAAATAAAAAGAAGATATTAGGACAATCCTCTAGAGAAGCTTGGTGTAAAAGTGCATGTATTCATGTTCAACTAGCCTATGGGTACCTCGATTCATGGACATATTTTAGTAAATAAGTATTAGGGTTAATATTTAGTCAACGCTTCCACGAAATCGAACATTGACATCAATTAGATAAATCTAACAAATGCATGTTAAACGAACATGAATATTACGTATAGCATGTTACTATTATCCAGCTTTAGTAGGCTTGCTTTTTTAGAGTACAAGGTTTTGATTGTGAGCCTTTCCATGACACGTAAGCAAATTTTGATGTGGCATTTTCTATGAAATTAAACATCTAATTTTCAAATTAGATCGTCATAAATTAGATAAGCCCCATAGAAATTCCTTTGCATTGGTTCATTAGAGTTTGATGATTGCAAAGACAAAGAGCTTTTTTGTTACAAACGAGGAAACAATTTCAAGTTCTCGCTCAAGATAGGGCTATAATCGATGAGTGCTTTTATCTTAAAGAAAGATTTCAATTCAAGATAAAGGTATATTTGTGTTTATGCTAGTTTTAGCTTCGTATAAGCACCGGGCTTGGGACATCATCTCAATTATTCGATATCAATTGTTGGTTAAGTTGTGTCTTCAAAGTCCTAAGGCTTAGCAAGTTGTGCTTCATAATAACAAGTGATTGCACTTTTTTGAGACCAAGCCAGGGTGGATTGCATATGCCAAGAAAGGGCTTCTAGAATAATCTCTTTAGTTTTTCTACACGATGCCTAGTAAGAATAGAATAGAATAGAATAGAATAGAATAGAATAGAATAGAATAGAATAGAATAGAATAGAATAGAATAGAATAGAATAGAATAGAATAGAATAGAATAGAATAGAATAGAATAGAATAGAATAGAATAGAATAGGACCCGCATTAATGGGCTAGTACAAACCATTACTATTAGGATTAAAAAATCACAACTATCCTAGTTTTTGCTCGTAATGATAGCTTAATCGCTGTATGGAATCTTTCTCAGAGAGATGAGGTCTTATAGAATATGAATATGGCCTTTTGGATAAATCCATGGACCTATTTATAGAAATGCCTAACTCTAACTTGATTACATGGAATACTATTGTTGTGGCTAAGCAGAGGCTGCTTTTAGCTTTTCAGTTAATGCCAAGAAACAACGTTGACATATTTTAGGTGAATCATTAAAGGGCGTGGTTTTTTCCCTTGCCGCTGTATGTACATGAGGAAACTCAGCCTCGCCCTTTTGATTTCCCTCATCTACCCGGGCTGCCAGTTTAGAGATATTGATTGGCAAACTCCTAGTCGGGCCCTCCTTTGGAGTCGAAAGCGATCTCGACTCACTCTCTCTCTCTCTCTATGCTAACGTCATGATTTTGAATCATGCTATTGATTTCTATGTTTATCTCATTTTATCACATAAAAGTATAATACATCTCCTCCTCCTCTAGTATTCTTATTCTTATTCTAGAGAAACTTGTATTACCCAGAAAGCATATATGATTTGAAAAGTGCATGTGTTCATACTCCCCTCATTATATCACCTATTATGATAATATATCCCTCCTCTTCTAGAGAAACTTGGTGTAAAAGTGCATGTGTTAATATTTATATGTTATTCATGAACTTGCCAATGTTTTTGAATTTTTAGTTTTTTTGTCCCACAAAAAAAAAAAAAAAAAAAAAAAAAAACATCTCCCATTATGTTTGCAAATGCTTTCTACGAGTGTTTTTGTTGGGAAAAAAAAGGGATTTTGTGCCTAGCAAAACCATTGTGAGACCATTTCGTGGTAAAAAATACCTGGATTTTTTTGTGCACGACCTTTTTATTTTATGGGTGACCTTTTTTGTGTGTGGCTTTTATTTTTGGCTATGACGGATCTCTTCAAGCAATTAAGCCGGATTGTTCGTCCTTTTTGCCCTTTCTTTTCCTAGTCCACAAAGCCGAATTATATCTTATAATCGGAAGAATTCGAGGGCCGAACAATTCCCATGTTTGGCTATCTAGAAACCTATTTAGCAAGACAATATAAGGAGCTAGGTTTGCGTAACACGGATGGACCCTCAATTTACTATTGAGCATGATGAAGCCATTCCATTCCTTAGGTAGATCACCAATCTATCTATTCGTGGTCATGGCGATTGCTAGATCTCTGGTCAACCAAGATCATTGCTCTAATACCATTGTGACGATCCCAACAAAGTATATAACGCCTCCATAATACCTCACGAAATCCCCCATCCAAGAATAACATCGGGTCAGATGGGCCCTTTCAGATGTCCCATTCCTAGGATGGCCAGAGCCCGGGAAGGGGACACGAAGGTGTCTTGCACGCCCGTCTCCTATGGGCTCCTATAATAGTGGAAGCATACATACAACATCAGCACTAGCAATACAATACAATGCAATACAATACAATACAGTACAATACAGTCGGCTACCTCGAAGGGTAGTGCCATCCATTCAACAATAGATTCATCATCGATATCAATACATCATCATCATGTGAGCTCCCTACCCAGGCTCAGACTCGTGGGGGAAAGTAGATTGACGGCTGGGGTCTCAAGATAAGCAGACTGAGATATAACAATAATTGGGCTGGCAATAGACAATGGCTAGAGTTGACCATTCCATCCATCCCTCCTGTGAATACTTTGCAGATGGGCTAAATCAAGCTCTGTCATGACCGTAACCTGCCAGAGACGTAACCTCTTAACCCTACGAGGCTACTTCGGGTTGCGTTTCCCTTAATGGCTCGATGGGCGGCGAGAGGAGCGTGGCGACACATGTTCTTACCCGACTGAACTCCTCAAAACAAGAGCCCCGCTTAGCACGCAACTCCTGAGGGTCAAGGCGACACCATCAATCAGAACTTGGTCCTCTCGAAATGACTGTCTATAAACCTAGCCCGCTCCAGGTCCTCAGTAGCCACGCTCAACAAGGACCCCTCTCTATCTCGCCAATGACTCCATTATGTGGTGATTAGTCACTCCATAGCCTCCATAGCCTCGGTGGGCTCTATGCACGTGCCATATATAATGACATAGGAACTAAAGGGCCTAAGCTAGAAGTATCATCTCGACAATGCTATTAGATCTCTATCCCCCTTCCCAATACAAGAAGAGCAAACATGATCAACCAACATCATATATTCATATAATATGGTAATAAATGAGAATAACATCTAATTCTAATCACATGCATCTAACTTGCAGTTAGGGTTCATTGATTAGAGTTCAAGATCCAAACTCAGGACTCTAGGAGGGCTCTACTAGAGATATGAGATACTAATTAATCTAGAATCCTAAATTCCAGATGATCTACTAAGGAAACTACTCCAAATACCTACTCCGAAGGAACTTTCACCTGCTCCCAGCGTCCCTGGCTCTGCAAGTGGTTCGAAGCAGCTTCTGCTCCCTCTGTCACATACCGTTTTTTGGGGCTGCTGGGCTATGCTAGCAGACAATTCTCGAAACAGAGTTTCGAGCGCGAACAGGGTTCCAAGATTGTAGGATCCAGAAAAGTATTCTAGGGTTAGGCCATAAATAGGTTAGTGTTGCCATGTCATGCCACGTGGTTCCATTAAGGTGCGTCCGTGTGGCGGGCGACTAATAGGATCTGGCCATATGGAAGTGGTTCCATCATAAGGTTGGCAATGTTATATAGATAACTTTAGCCATGCTCCCCTACCCACAACAAAGTATACAAGCCTACTAAGATAGATGTGTATGGTGATGTGGCCTAAAATATGCATCTTATACTGTATATTTTAGTGGAACGATACATCCTTGCTGAGAAAATCGTATTCCAAGATATCTCATTGCGTTCACCCATATTGGCTGCCCTTACTTGAAACTTTTAGTTACAACTGTGCATAAAACCACATTCCTGCAAGGCAGAATTGACAGCCTTTCCTTGAGCTATCCTTGTTTAATATACCCTAAAACCATTGTAGTATAATGAAGAATATTTTCTCTTTGCATTAACTGGAAAAGCTGAAAAGCAGCATCTGCTTACCATATGTAATAAAGCTACAGCTACATTATTGCATGAAATCAAGTTAGAGTTAGGCATTTTCATAAATAGGAATTTATACAAAAGGCTATGATCATATTCCATTAGACCTCATCTCCCTAAAAAGGTTCCACACATTGATTAAGCTATCCATTATGAACATAAACTGGGATAGTTGTGGCTCAAGGTACTTCATCCTTACTAGGCATCTACTGGAAAAACTAGAGAGATTCTTGCCTTTTCTTGGCATATGCAGTCCACTCTGGCTTGGTCTCAGAAAGCGCAACCACCTGTTCTTATGGAGTGTGACGTGCTAAGCATTGGGAGTTTGAAGGCACAACTTAACCAACCGTCATTATTCAAGTATTCACACAATTCTTCCAGGTCCAAGATGCCAATAGCAAATAATTGAGATGATGTCCCAAGCCTGGTGTTCCAAATAGTAAAACCAACATAAGCACGAATATAGTTTTATCTCGAATTGAAATCTTGCTTCAAGACAAAAACACTCATCTGATTATAGTCTTATCTTGAATAGAAACTTAAACTTGTTTGGCAGGACCTTAAACCCTCACATCCGAGGTCGCAGTTTCAAACCTGGCCAATATCAGTTTAGTAATGGGGATCTTAAAAATCCATTGTCCTGAGGTCATGGATTTAAGTACGATCAATTGGTCTGTGGTAGAGACTTTAAACCTGCCATATATACTCGATTATCACATGCAAAGCAGCTCCTAGCATATCGCGCCTAGGTAGCGGATTGGCTTCTAGATAGTGGATTGGCTTCTATGTGAATATCTAGCATTATAACAGGGGTTTTTTTCTGTGATTTTACACGCTTTTTGGCATGGTTTTCATATGATTTCATGGGCGTATTGCATGAGGCATACTAATCAGTATATCTAGAGTGCATTCCGCATTTTATTGTCTAAATTCCATATCACCAATGGTTTACCCCCTTTTATTTTTATTCCTCTATTTATTTTTAATAAGCCATACATGCAAGCATCGAGATGTTTCACTTTAGGGCTGCGGTTTGTAGGTTTATTCTAGGGTTTCTCGATGGGTGCCGTCTGCAAACAGAGGAGGCCAGACTCAAGGAGGTAAGACTCACCATTTTTTACAGGGATGACCGCCTCATTCGCCTATTTGGAGCATGTGGAAGTATTGTTGAGGCAAATTCTGCCTTTACTAAGGTCCTACAAGCCACAATTTATACGTGGAGTGCCATTGTTTTGGCAATGTGGATCTTGGACAGGCTGAGGCTGCAGTTGATCTTTGTTGCAGAATGAAACAATCAGATAGTGAGAATGACCAGCATATTTATGTTTCTGCCCTAAAAGCATGCTCTTCAGCGTCATATTTTTGCAGGGAAGACTTATGCATAATCAGATCATTTGCAGTGCACACTCTCCTAATGTTTTTGTGACAAGTACTTTGGTAGATGTGTATGCAAAATGTGGCGACTTGGAAAAGGCAATTAGACTCTTTGAGAATTCTCCAGTACATAATGTGCTTTTGTGGGGAGTCATGATTTCTGGGTATGTCCATAATAGATGTGGCCTTCTTGCTGTAGATTGTTATAGAAGATGAAGGTGGGAATAGAACCTGATGTGGTTACATTTATGAGCATTCTAAAGGCATGTGCTAGTGTTCGCATGCTGGAAAGGGGCAGGTGCATCAAACCATGTATAACAGAAACTCAGTTTCATTTCCATGCCTATATTGGGAATGCTCTGGTAGATATGTATGCTAAATGTGGGAGCTTGGAGGAGGCATGCAAAGTTTTTGAAGAGTTCCCAAATCTGAATGCAGTATCATGGAATGCCATAATTGCAGGACTTGCCCAAAGAGGTGAAGACATATTTGCCTTAGCATATTTTGATCAGATGCTGCAAGAAGGGATGAGTCCAGATGGGATTACGTTTTCAAGCATCTTAAAAGCATGTGCCAGCATTAGGGCCATTGAAAGAGGCAGGTACATTCATGAGTATATGATGGGATCCAAGTTTCAAGCTGTTGTTTTTGTGGGTAGCACATTGGTGGACATGTATGCAAAATGTGGGAGATTAAATGAGGCTTTGGCAATCTTTGACAATTTGGAAAATCGAGATGTGGTCACTTGGGGTGCAATGATTAATGGACATGCTGAATACAACGACATCCTTTCTCCCGTAGACTGTTTCGACAGCATGCAGAAGGCAGGGATAATGCCAGACACAGTAATATTTCTTGCCATTTTGAAAGCATTCAGCAGCACTGGAGCCATGGATAGAGCAAGGCATATTCATGAGCAAATTATCAAGAAGAGTTTCCAGTTTGATGCAGCTGTAGCAAATGCTTTTGTGGACATGTATGCAAAACGTGGTTGCTTGGAAGAGGCACATGAAGTCTTTCAGACATTGCCAATGCGGGATGTTGGATTGTGGAATACAATCATTTCTGGGTATGTCCATCATGGTGACACCTTCCATGCTTTAGAATACTTTGGAAAATGCAGGACGAAAGATTGAGGCCAGATGCAATGTCCATGTTTTGAAACCATAATCAGCAAGCTTTGGGATGCCAGCGCCCTTGAACAGGTCCAGACAGCACACTACCAGCGCCATATAAATCCCACATTGGAACGAGGCCCGCAATGCTACCTGCGCACCCACTTGCCCATGAAAAGACGCAGACTCATTGCCTCCATTCGCACAGGGGCACATCATCTTCGAATTGAGACAACCAGATGGATTGGTGAGCCACGTCAGGACAGGCTCTGTCAATGCTGCCAAATGGGTGTCATTGAGGATGAATCTCATACCCTTCAAAGTTGCCCAGCATATGATCAAATCCGGACGCGCTATGCTGAGTTGGTCAGGCCTGGCCAGCCGCTACATGTGACATTGAGCGCGGCATCCGTACGGGTGCTAGGATCATACCTTCAGGAGGTCATGGACATGCGAGATCAGCTATGTCCTCGGGCACACGCTTGACATGTACATACACATTGTATTTCATGATGATGTATACTTGTACAGTTTGACAGCATTCTTATTACTGCCACGGTTTTTCCCTCGAAAACCCTTCGGGGCGAGGGTTTTTTAACCCGGACAGTAATAAGTTTGTTGCGCTCCTTCTGGGTCCCATAGGCCGATTGGTCTCAGCGGACGATAAAAAACCATTCTCATTCTCATTCTCATTTAACTATTTGGCATATTTTAAAATACTCCCTATAACTTGAGCATGTGATTTCACAAATTCTAAAATACTTTTTATAACTTGAGTATGTGGTGCAGCACCTCAGTTTTTTTTCAATGCGTTTATCTTGTTTTCTTTGTCTGATTTTGTTAGGGCCCGAAGGGCCTAATTTTTTTTTTAACTACCAACATATAACTAACAGTAACATTATTAATACAAACCATTGCATCCAACACATTTAAATGAAAATCCCCCTCAAACCCCCTTTGGTTTGGGTGCATATTCACACGGGGGCAGCAAGAGCCCCAAAAAACTTACAATACATGTACAAAATTAACACTATTAAGTACATTCCCTCAAATCTTATAGTATTTTGCAAACCTCAATATACAGTATACAAAAACTTGTACAGGCATACCCCACAAATGAGGATCGCTATATACGGTCCAGATCAAGGAATGAAGGGCAAATATGCCCATCCAACAGCTCCCCCTCCCCCTCCCGTGTGTGAATATGTACCCAAACCAAAGGGGGTTTCAGGGGGATTTTCATTTAAATGTGTTGGATGCAATGGTTTGTATTAACAATGTTACTGTTAGTTATACGTTGGTAATATGTAGAATCAAGTGATGTAGAATGTGTTCATGATGTGATGATGAATCAAATGACATCCTTCAATATAAAAAAAACTTGAACTTGTTTCCTTGAAGTTAAATAGAAAGCTCTTTACATTCAGAAAAACTCTAATGATCCATGCAGAAAATTTCCAAGGGCTTATCTGATTTTATGATAGTCTAATTTGATAGACATTTAATGACATAGAAAATGGCACATCAAAATTTGCTTATGTGTCATGGATAGGCTCAAAATGCAGAAACCTTGTAACTCCAAAATAAGATGCTAACGCATTGTGGGTTGTCTTCAAATCTATTAGAAATGGAGAATGATCCAGCAAAATGATCCAGAATACTTCCAATTGCTAGTGGATTGGATAAAACAGACCATGGAATTAGATTCTATCAAAACTCATAGTGTCGAATGCATTTTGCAGGGTACGCTATGCACAAGCAAAGCATTTGCTCTTTTAAATGTGAAAACATCAGCGGCCACATCGCCAACACAGACAACGAAAGTCTAAGGTCTTTCTGCTCTATATTAATATACTGGCCTGAGGGTTCCCTTGGAAGAAACAAGAATTTGTATTTTCAAGCTTCCGACTATGGCTTATACCTTTATCAGAGAAAAGAGCTTCCTTTTGGTGTTTTGCTTATATCCAATGCCGCAATGGTGGCTTGCGAAGAAGAGCGACACTATAGCCAATCTCCTAGAAGAACGACGTCGACAAAACTCCATCACCATAGGCGGAAAAGTAGATGACATGGATGAATCGCCAGATTGAATCTTGATGACACCTAACGCTAATCAACGGTAGCCAAAGGCAACCCAATAGTGTTGATTAATGCAAGTGCACAAAATCTCCATCGTCCAAAAAGCCCTCTAAAATGATCTCAGACGTCAAAATGGAAATCCCACCTATCGGCCCATCAATCAAAAGTTTGCCCTCCGGCAATCAAAAAGCAAGCTCGCTAAGATGGATAATAAAACATGCTATATGTAATATTCATGTTCGTTAAAATGCATTTGTAGATTTATGTAATTGATGTTTAAAAGCATTGATAAAATATTTCTTTGATAAAATATGTCCATAAATTGATGTAGAAAGTTAGTTGCACCATTTGATTTCTCAAATGAAGATTCTGCATCATTAGATTTGCAGTTATTCAGGCAGAACTCTGAGGCATTGCCCTAATGGAATAAGCTTCATTAATATGATTATGGAGATTCTAAACTTGTTGGGCAAAATTTTTACGTCTATGATCCAAAATTTGCAATATATTGAGATCAGGTCCCTTCTACTAAACTGGATTCAATAAGAAAGGATTTGTAAATTTTCATCTCAGCTTTCTTCTTGGCCATACACGGTAGGGGTGACAACAAGGACCAACAACGATTTGGTGAATGGCGGGCAAATCTTTGCTTCTTCTTCTTCTTCTTCTTCTTCTTCTTCTTTGCAGGTCCATCAAGCAGGGAGCAAATAACAAAGAGCATATACTCTTCTTCCTTGGCAATGAAGGCAACAAATCTTTGTTTTTTCTTGCAGATTGATCAGATAATCGAGCGGGTATCTCACCCTGGTGCCTTGAGAACTTGATGAATAATAGAAGCTTGGAAGCTTCGCCATGGCAGGATTGCCTTCTTATTACCCTCATTCTAGGAAAGCAGGCAAGAACAAGGCCGGACATAATCTGTAAGAGTCATAGAAAACTCCGGTTTTTTGGCAACATTAAGGCCGGATATAATGTGTAAGAGTCATGAAAAGCTCTAGTTTTTTTGTTGTATTGTTACCAGTTGGTTTTTTATTGGAAAAAAAAAATTTGAAATTTTTGTTTTGGTGTGTTATAGGAGATGTGTTCATTTTAGTTAAAATAAAAAATAAAAAAGCAAAAAAGTCCCGTGACACAACCAAAACAAAAAATTATCAATTTTTTTTGTCTAGGACAATGAGGGCAGCTATGGGGGACTGCCGAAACAGTAAATCCAAATGAGTTCTCCAGTTCTTCCTTCACAACCACAGCTTCCTTATTCTGCATAAGGGAGGTCTTTTGATGCAAGATACATTGTTTGTACATTCTTAGGAAGGAACAATGGAGGTAGCATAGCTCTAAATCAGGAACGGCTTGTCTTCAGCTTCATGAAAGGCAGCCAACCATCAATGTTCGTCCTCATTTCAGTCTACATTTTTCTCCCTGCACCATCAACCGTCATACTTGCTTGCCAATTTGTGTTCTCCCGATGCTAATATCGGCAAGGGCTTTTGCAACATCTTATTAATTTGCACCCTATAGATCTTTCAATGGACGGAATTATGGGGATTTAAATTCGTCCCTATCTAATTCTGCCTGGTCATGCGGCCTTTTCTGCAATGACAATTCCTGCCTTTTCAATCTCTCTCACGAGTTTTCTGTGGATTCTAAAAAACTAATCTTCAATCCAATCTTTAGCTTGCTCTATTTTTGCGAGAATTCCAGTCTCGAACCACCAAAAGTGGGAGAAATTTTTTCTCCATTAGCAGGGTCATAATTTGGATTATGTTATAGACTACGGGCTAGAAATAAGAATACAGTCAAAGGAAACCTTCTCGTAATTTGAGCTCAAGTTGTTCATGAATTGCATTTTACAAGTGAAAATTGCATGAGAAACTGTTCAAGAGGAAGCTTGAAAGAAAATGGCACAAAATGACCAATATTTTGCCCAAAAGAAATAGAAATTTCGAGAAACAGTTAAGTGATTAGAGAAAGTACCTTAATTAATAACCCATAGTTATAATTCATTGACTCTTAAGAAAAGTGGCCATTAAGAATCTATGGAAGCACCCAAATTCTTTAGAAGCTCCCAAGTTGTAGCATGAACCTCTTCCTTGTCCTTGTACGATGAATTCGCAGCTAATCTATGAAGCTGTCATATAGTGCATAATGAACAAACAGTCTGCAAGGTCGACCAAAAGATGTCGTGAATAAACACAGTCGACCATCAATAGAGGCAAGAGCTCTCAAAGAGACCACTATCAAAGAAGACAAGTTGTTGGGAGGACTAAATAGACATCCACGAAGGTTGAAAGCCCGACTTTTGCCTCTAAACATTGAGCACTCATGGCGGTGGCCAAACAAATTCCCCGAGGCCCTATGACCTAGGCCAGACGACGAATCTAGCAACTCAAGCTCATCCGACGAGTTGTATTACTCCATGAAGGAGCAACCACCTTGCACTTCAAGCGAATCCTTGTGAGGCTTGGGAGAAATGGAGATCGTAGGGTCCCCTTCGAAGGTGAGGAGCAGCGGAAGGGCAAAGAAAGGACAAATTGGCAACCGGACGAACCGTAACCTGAAGGATGAGTCTAAGAGGAAGAACGCACCAACAAGAGGTGGAACAAGAGGTCAAGAAGAAGAGGATGAGGAAATCAAGAACAGACGGATCCTAACACTCGACCACCATACCCAAAGTAGCCCAAACCACCCAATAGATAGGTTGAAACCGTCATGATAGTGGGGAGACGCAAATATGCAATGTAAAATGGAACTTGAAAGCAACCTCTATATATAGGCCCTTCACATAAAACTCAATATCTTTCCTCTCCATAAGTTTTTTTTAATTAAATGATATGATATGGGATTAAACACCAATAGTACAATAATGTGGATTTTATGGCAATGAAGCAAAGGGAGCCATTGCTTGACTATTGAATTTGGTTTAACAATAATAAAAAGCATGGTCCCAAAAATGTAAGTATATTTCTAAACTACTACAATATTAGGGTTCCCAAATAAGGGTTCCATGTGGTGAGGCAGCTAATTGGCGTGACGGCGAGAACTCTACCTAATTCCGCACATGCATTAGTGGTAATACATAAATGGTTTTTCTAGATAATTACAGTACAACTATGATGATTTAAGGGCACGCCTATGTCGCTCGAACCTTGCTAAGGACAAAAGGGCCAAAGATAAATACCCTACCGTGAGGACACCGAGATGCATAAGCTCGGGCGAAATCATGCTACCAGGTGGAATTCCCCGGCTTGTAACATGGGCGAAGAAAGGGGATCTTAATATGGCTACTAGGAGGAAATTGAATCTTGAAGCTAGCTTTGGCTCCCAAGAGGAAAAAAGGTATGGGAATTTACCGTCAGAAGTCTGCCAAAATGCATCAAACCCGATGAGACCATGAATGATCCTAAGCTTGTTAAAGCTATCACCGCTAATGATATGGAAGGGCAGCAGCAAGGCTACTTTGGATTTCATCACTTTGTGGATGACGTGTAAATAATGATAAAGAGGGCAACAAGAAGATTGACACCATTCAGGATGCTGGAATTGGAGCACTGGCTAAGCAACACAATGGGATTCCTACAGCAGCGCCAACTACTCAGGTTTATTCGAAATTTCTAAGTTCTTTACACTATTTAACAAGTTGAAGGCCTTCTTAGGAAATCTTTTTGATGAAATTATAGTAATGCAAGATGTTTTTGTAACTACATAATGTCATGTCTAGTGACTTAGCTGCACCATATCTGAAGCATTAAATGCTTTGACATTGCATGATACAAATGCTTCTGATACTTTTATAAAATATGGATGCTTACTTCCAACTTGTGTGTACTTAATAGGGATAAGTTTTGCTTGTGTAATGATAAATATGGATCTATGATTAATAACTGCTCCAGGAAGATTACTGTTATGAGTTGACATGGCGACCAGATTATATTATTCCTTCCCTTTGGAGTCTAGATACAGATTGTCTTTAACCTTATTTGCTCCTGCTGGCTTAAAAACGAGAATAGAGATGCTCTTGGGTCGGCTAGGACCCCGAAAGTAGATCGGATCTCGAGTCCTAGAAATAAACTCTGGTGTATGGGATCCAATGCCTACGTTTATGGGACGGAGTGGTGGCTACATATTGTGTAAATTCCCCTGAATAACTTAACTTATGACCTTAGAAAATTTAATACTGTTGAGGTTACTTTTGGCTAAGACCACAAACACATAGTTAAATGACCGAGTATAGAGCATTGTTTCTTACTTTCTGCAAATGACAATAATAATGACTATTGTTCTAATTACATCTAATTACACCCGACCATCTATGGGAATCGAGATCCCTCGATTGCACTTTACGTTATAGTTGATATTAAGGCCGCAGTTTGGTCTAATAGGAGACGAGATAGATCCAAGTTTATCTTGCAAAGAATAAATTAAAAGCTAAATGTTTAAGGTCTACTTACACATTGATATTCAAACTTATTATGATCTGTGTGGTAATTGTACTTTGGCTAAATGTATGCACTATCATTTGAGGTTTGTGGTTTTCCAGGAAAAACTAGGGATTTAGCCACCTACATTTTATAGCGAATGTAAATAAGAGTAGAATGCCTTAGATAGCTACCATGATATCGGGCCCCCTCATAATTACATGGAAATTAATAAACCAGCCTATGTTAGAGTCTTTGGTTTCGTGCTTTGACACACTATTTGTTATGATACTTCTTTTTACATGGTGAAGGGGATAACCCAAGAGACCTAATGCTTACATCGGTCTTGCCATTATTACCCTTCCTAGGCTAATTTTTTGGCTGGTTTATGCAGGTAACAAGGTTTCTTGCTCCATGCTTTGATGTATCTATCTTGTCTGCCGATGGTTCAAAAACACGCTTTCAAGTAAGATTAGTCCTTTGGGAGAAGATGTTGTATATCTAAAACTTCGGATGTTGAAGTTGTAACCCGCCATAAATGTAGTTTGTACTGGATTATAATTGATACAAATGAATTTTGTCTATGGAAATAGATGTATGTTGAGGATTTTTGATCTATAGTTTTATAATATGAAATTATGATTGAATGTCCTTTTCTTGGCACGGCAAAATGTTTCTGTCATTTTCCTCTTCCTCTTCTCTCTCGTAGACCTTATTCTCTTTGAATTGTTTCCGGACGGGGAGGGGCTTCTTCACTGGTTTTGGCCAATTTGGCGTTTCTTTCATGCAGTCCTTTCTCGGCCTTTTAGCCTTCATCCCAGACCTTCGCCCTCGATCCTAGTTTGTTAAGGAAGTCCTTTGGTATTGGGCGGTTTGTTGGTTTCATGCGGTCCCATTCTAGAATCCCATCGATCCGAGACATCGGATCGCCATTCTAGAATGGGGCGAGCATGCATGTTTTGCATGCATGCGGTGGCGCATGCCCGCTCCTGTTGGGAGTTCGCTATTTTAGGCGCTGTTTCTGCTTCGACTTCTCATCACTCCAGCTTCCTCTTCTCTCTCGGCAGCACCTTATTCTCTTTGAACCCACCCTCCCCTTCTTTGTTATTGTATTTTTTTATCGCGGGCACGCCGTAATCCAGCCCTCCACTCTGGGAGGTTTGTTTTGTCTTGTTGTTTTGTTGGTGATGTGCAAGCGAATCATCCTTTGACTTTTCCATTCGTGGGTTTTGGGAGCGATTTTTATGCCTTACGCTTTGTCCAAGCCCCTTGCCGGCTTATCACTAGGGTTTTTCCTCGAAAACCCGAAAGGGCTGGGATTTTTAATCCCGTTGATAAGCTTTCGGCGGAGTACCTATATCTCTATTAGCATTGTATTTTGTTGGGGTCCAAATGATATAATTGGATTTTCCCTTTATTTTTTTATGGGTAGTTCGTGTGTGCTACCCACTATCCACCATTGTAGAAAATCTGCTGAGATGAATGAGAAGCAAGTCTAATCCGGTTTGTTGGTTTCATCTTGAGTCCCATTCTAGAATTGATACAAATGAATTTTGTCTATGGAAATAGATGTATGTTGAGGATTTTTGGATCTATAGTTTTTATAATATGAAATTATGATTGAATGTCCTTTTCTTGGCCCGCAAAAATGTTCCCTCATTTTTTTTAGGGTTGCCAAAAGCAGACTTGGTATTTTCAAATGGAAATATCAAGTATGGAAGTCTGTTTCAGATTTGGGGTTTTTTTTTTTTTTTTTTTTTGAGGACTCCATAAGTTTTTTCCCAAGGTCTCTAAGCTTCATATGTGTTGCAATATTATAATGCAATCTTTTCAAATCATATCTTTTGCATTTGCTATAAAATCTTTCTCAAACTCATTTTCTCTCTAAGGCATAGAAATGACCATGGATTGGCTTTGCTTGTTGAGGTTAATATGTTGAGCCAAATGCATTAAGTTTATAATGTTCTTAATCTCTTTAAAATTGTCTGGTGATATGGATTGAGCATTAGACTATTTCGGTAGAATAGTTATGACACTTTTGATCGATGAAGCGATGCATTAGCCCAACTCAATACAAGTCACTTGGATTTGTGTAAATAATTTCAATTGTTGCATGAATATAGTAGAAAGAAGGAACCAAGAAATCCTTTGCATGGAGGGCATATAGAATATAAATGATTCTTTAATGTCCACCGAAGACAAATAGGCCATGGGACCCATAAGGTGGCCATCCATGGAGTTCTATTGTCACCTCGAGGTTCATCCCTTTCGTGATCCCTTATGATTCTAAACTCCTTGCTCTTATAGAAGCGATTTTGAGGAGCCAACAAGAACTAAACAAGTTTATGCACAAATTCTAGAGGGTGAGTATGAACTTTCATCCCGGATCTTGCAAATCAAGTAGCATTTTAGTCGGAGGAGGGCTTCATTTCGAAAAAGGCCAAGCATTCAGATAAATTTTGCAAATGCTTTTTTAAGCTTTTTGTTGGGAAAAAAAAAAAATAAAAATGAAAGATTTTGTGGCAAACTATATCTAAGTTACCAAAGATAAAGAACGATGGCCAATGAAGTTGCTACCGAAAAGGGGTGCTTTCGGTAAGAAGCCCCATTTATTTATGCCGTTAAAGTGGCAAAGCACACAGAAGGAATGTCTATGATCTTCATCATATGATCCTTGGATCTATCTGTTGAGTTTATATAGAGTTATAGAAAGAGAAATATTGCAAAATCCATTCTAATGGTCCACAAGTGTCAATTATTCTATAAATCAAGGGACAAGGGATTTATTTGCAACTCCAGGGATTTGCATATTTTTTTCAACTATAAGATTTGCAAATGCCTTCATAATAATCACCACCAACACAATGTTACTACGTGTTTCACCTAGATTTCTTTTTCGACCATTATTACAGTAATGGTTCTATTTGTTTAATTTAAGGCTCAATATTCCTTACCAAAGGATCTGATTACAAGTATAGGCAAACATAGGGGAATTTGGGAATAAGAATGTCCGGCACAATACAAGGCCGCCGTTAGTATTCGTTACTTGTTCTTACATCTGATATGGTTGAGTTAACACATGTACATAATATCAATCATTTCTCCTAAATAATGTCTTAGATGGATCAATGATAGATTATGTGCTTTGCATTGTTTGCAAAATCAGACAAAATGAGGCTCTAAACTCAATGATGCAAAAGATTTAACTTGACACCATCCTCCTAGTGCTAGGTGTTGTCTCGTCTCGCCATGTAAGCCAACATGTAGAACATGTTGGGCTACTCTAGCCTTATATAAATCGCCTGGCGAGACTTGTATTGTGACGTGGCCACAAGATATATGCATTCCATAACATATAACTCTAGGGGAACTTCAAAGGCGTACACTCATGCCATTTTGCCGCCACCTTGGATGAGGTAGTAATTGTCTTTCTCATCTCCACCAAGAGTAGCCGAAATTAAGCATTTCTTAATCCGACCCTTTGACATGATAGAAAACAACATATATGATTTGATATTTCCATGTAATATGCTAGCTAGCCAAGAAAGTTCATTCACTCTCATTAATCTAGCATGTAAAATTGTTGCCATACTTGTGCTCCTCTCTCAGATCAACAACGCTTTGCATCCCCACATCGATTCAGGAATTGAATAGATCTGCATCATGGATTTTGTACACGACTATGACCAATGCGCATAGATTGCATTCACAACTCACAAACTCCAAATCCTAAACCATTTATGGGAGGTCACCAATAGTGGACCATACAGAAATGGATCAAATTCCTCAATAGTGGATCAATACATAATTACTATCTGAATCTAAACCATTGAATACATTATTTTATTTGCCGCCTCTCCTTGCCCATTGTTGGTGCAATCCTCAGGCAACCCTGGATGTGTAGCACCTTGTTTTTTATTTGGCTGGGCCTACACTTATTCTAGGAATTGGAACTCTAAATTGCCCACTTGAACACTAATTCTTGACCGTCAGTATGCCACGTAGTACCTTTTGCAATACCAGCCACTTGTTTCTAATCACTAAAAAAGGTTTCCAGTTTGGGCCATGACCACGATATTTTAGGCCAGGATGTCAAAAGGCCCATTCATCGAGACCTTTATATCCACATATATTGTATTGCATCCAGGGGAGCTGGGATTGAGGACGCAATGGAGCTTTCGCCCTGTTTTAGATCGTTAGTCATGACTTGCTCCACGAACCCATCAAATCCATCTCCCCTGCCCTCTTTTTCTACGGTAAATTTCATCTTCAATTTTTGGGCATATGTTTTTCCCCTTAGTAGTTGAATTGGCTGAATTGGGTCTAGATCATTCTTCTGTCAGCTCCAAGTTTTATGCGTATTCTGTTCTCCGCTGCTGAATCAATATGCATGCCACTAATATGAGCATGGTTCCACAGGTTTTACAAAGAAGATAATCTATCTTGCTCAATGGAATGGAAGCCTCCACAATAAAGTCACAAACACGTCTAGAGCAAGTCTCTTCTCTCATGATCCTGTCCTTGTTGACGTTGAAGGTAAGCTTATCATTGGATTGATTGTGTTTAAGGATTTTACATATGCCTTGCTTTAGGAAGAATAGAACATAGTTTTCTCCAACTGTGCTTGTCGAAGCTTCTTAGTTACTGAATGATATGGTGATTTCTTTATAATATAATAATTATGCATATTTGTTGTTGTTATCAAATCGTTGAGGCAAACATAGGGACTCCAGTTGAATTTTGCATTAGGTATCAATGGCGGAATAACATGAATAATTGAACCCTAATGTCAGAACGTTGTTGCTGTTGTGTGCATGTGCAGAGGGGAGGGATGGAAGTGTCCTATTTAAGTTCCTACCACGAGAAAAAAACTATGGAGTCAGATCATGGTTGTAGGTTCCTCAATCCAGAAGTTATTGAGGGCAATCCAACAGATTTCACGAGACATGTAGAGGACCAGGATTTATCATCTAATATGTTTAGCCAATGTTCATGGAAGATGAACAATTTTGATCAAGGTAAAGAAAACATAACCGGTTGTGTTGAATCTTGATTTGTAAGTTAAAGGCATGTGTTTAGTTATGTTGAAATATTTGGCCATTTTCAGTTACACTACCTTTAGAGCGTTCATCCTATTGGGAAGATCAATGCTCAACATCTACATCAGCATCCATTAGAAGTTTTGATTTACACTTTCTTCACAACCAACCAAGATTTCTAGATGTTAGACGGTCTTCGACAAACCTATCAACTGTTGATAATAGGATTACAGAGCTCTCCACTTCCAGCAGCATTGGAACTGAGTAAGTTGATGGCTTTAACTGGTTTGAATATTGAGCATTTCAATCGCCTTTGATGTTGGCCATATCTGACATTTGTATCCTGCAGCCATTGCGTTTTGACAAGAAAGAAGTCTTGTAGAACAAATTCAAGCAAGCATGGCTTAAGCTCAAAAAAGTAAGTTAGTCTATGCATATGAGTTTGCATATCAGAATCGCTTTGTCGTTGTACATTTGGCATTCATTGAATCAGATATGCTTTGGCTACAGTATTTTCAGTTTTTTTTAATACCTGTGTCTTTTGCAGGCACCATAAGGATTTTAAAGCACCCATGTCAGCGCCCTGGAAATCAAACACCAAAGCTGCAAGACCAACCAGAGAGCGAAAAAGGCCATTCCAGCTTTATGACTTGTTAATTACCAATCCAGTGACACTGCATTCAGGCACTGTAGATACCAAAATAGTAAGACGACAATGTGCGGAACTTGCTGATGCTCTTAATTACATTGCTAGAGGTATAGCTGGTGGTGGTCTGGCAATTTTTCTTCGCACACCCCAGGATGCTCAAGTTTGGCTTGACATTTGAGGGAATCCGGATTCCTAGTCTCATTTGTGGGGCCGCCTAGTGTGGCTTTCCTGGCATTGCTAAATATTAGTACTCTTATATTGGCTTTAAGCACGAGACTGCAATATGTCAAAAGAAAGCATACAAAGGTTTAGAATAAAACTCAAGTTTCTGTCTATCAGAGCGTTGACAGCCACAGCTGTAGCTGTTATTTTACATTATGATAATGCTGATACCCATAATAATGCTGTACTATCTATGAGGGATAAATGAAGGAATTGATTTTGTCATAAGGTTCTTTGATTCTCAGCTTAGTTCAATTTATATAATTACAGCCAGCTTATTAGTCCACAGTTAGCCATAGAACCTCATCTTTGCCCCAAGATCAGCCCAGAGTATTCTAATGTGAATTAGATTCAATGATCAATAAATTATTTCTTCAATACTTATGACTAACTAGACATGAAACATGTAATGATAAAACAAGTGAGATAAGAAATTCTCAAATTTGCTTGAATACCATTACATATAGGCACTGTTCATTTGGTCATTGACCCGAATAGTGTAGCATGTTGACCGAGAGCCCAAGCATACCTTTACATAATTTATTCCCTGTCTTCAGTGCATTTCGATCTTGGATTGCTTGTTAATTTATAGGGCCAGACCACACCGAAAGGTGCAGATCCGGTCGCTTAGCAGGCTCCATAGCTATAGCAGATCGGTGCTCAATCATTCCTCTGGTTTCTATAATCAAACCGAGATTCCTCCCACCGAGATCAACCCTAAATCTCAATTTAATTTCAAATGGTTCTAAAATGCGACCTCAATGGTTCTAAAATGCAACTCCTTTACGTTTAACCTATGTTGTATAAACCACATGATTGATAATACTCTAGCTCTTTTTCCAATATCTCCAACTTACCTATGTTCTATAAATCATAGGTGTAAATGTTTGCATCTGATCTTCCTTGTATCAAGCTCATGTCTTCTTGATCTCAAATAATTTGAAAGAACTTCTTTTTCTAACATTTTCCCTTTCTTTCAAAATATTTGATATTGCATTTAGACCCGCATATGATCGGGGCCAATGGAGTTCAATTGTTTTTCACTGTCAGACTTTCTTGAAAAGTAACTTTTCTGTTTCGAGAAAATCTACAACTCCCATGTCACTTTTTAAACTTTGAGAATTTAATTTCGTAAACCTTTGGTTAGCACATCCAACAAACTTGCTCATCTGTTCCAATATCTTTGAATCTGTTATAATAGATAGATAGATAGATAGTAACAACCATATCTCCGATAAAATGAACATGTAATTCTATGTGTTTGGTCCTTTTGGTGCGATCTTCGGATTTCTTGTGATGGCTATGCAACTTAAACTATCTGAATAAAACTAATCAGGCAAACGTTGACATACCTTTTAGTTCATCTAGAAGTCGCCTAGTCCATGCTATCTCCTTTGTTTGCCAAAGTTGCCGAAGTACTCGGCTCCGCGGTTGACATTGTTTCTTGCTTTTCCAAGCAATTGTTGCTCCTCCTAGCATCGACAAAAAACCCGAAGTTGATTTTCTAGTGTCTAAATCACTTCCCAATCCGATGATCAGCATATCCCATTAGTGTCGGATCATATGTGAGTCCATGGTTTATGGTATATTTGAGGTATCTCAAAGACTTTTGCTTTGCACCAATGTTGATATCTAGGGTTATTGCGAGAACCTCGCCAATAGGCTTCTGATAAAAGGCTATATCAGGTCTTGTGCTATTTGAAATAAATAGCAGGCAACCTATTAATTCCCTATAGGGAACATTTACCATTTGTGCCACTTCTGATTCTGTTTTGGGGCTCATCTCTGAAGAAAGTTTGAGTCCCTGTGATATAGAGGTCTTAGATACATTGCATTCAGTCATGTTAAATCTTTTGAGCATCCCTTGAATATTGCATGTCTGAGTAATTGTCAGTCTTTTATTTCTGTTGACTTCCATGCCAAGAAACCTTTTCAATTGCCCTAGATCCACCATCTGATATTTGTTCTTCAATATTTGCTTGCAATGGTCTAAGATGTCCATGTCACTTGCAAGCCATAAACAGCTCGGTTTAATTTCCACACCATATTTTGTTCTTCCCCTACAATCAGACCTTTCTTTATCATATAATTTATGTTGTTCATATGTGTATGGCTTAGCCTTTCATGCCATTCTTTTTTTGCAAGAACCAAGTTTATGTTACCCTCAATATTGGTTTTGTCAAAGTGCAAACAAATTGCCTACTCTCTTTGCCGGGAACTTTAATTCATTATTGAGAAAAATATTACAATGAGTTTTCTCAAACACACTCGCACCCAAGATCAACCAATTGGCTAACGTAAATTAAATTTCGATAATAGATGGCACACATAAAACATTTCTAAGTTCAACAGCTTTCCAGCCAAATCAAAAATCTCCAACATTCCAAATTCCTCTACTTTGTCGCAAATTTCCATCTCCAAGTTGAATGTAGCTTGAAATTTTCTTTGTCTTGTTTTTAAGTTGGCTTGCTTGCTTGATTCGCGCGATCTCTCTCTCGAATCTAAGCACAAGCAAGTTGTTATTATTTTTAGTCTCATTGGCCATGTCAATGTGCTAAAACATTCCTTTCTTACCTCTTCATTTTAGTCCAACTCCTCCTTTTTTCCGAAAGTTGTTAACTTCTTTGTCAGGTTCACAACCGGTATTTCTCCCCTCTTCCTTTTATTATTGAACCTTCCTCTCAAATTTCCCCTTGAATCTCCTCTCTTCCTCTTCCTTTGGCAAACGTCTTTTGGACTCGGCGGTTAGTCGCTTGATGTCCCACCCATTCATGACAAGTTAAAGCACCTATTGTCCTTTGCTAGCTTAGGACAATTGTATTTCAAGTGGCCATAGTTATTGCCGGTGATAACATGGTCCTACTTTGCTTTTCTCTCTCTGATCCGCCTTTCCCTTCACAACATACAAGACCTCGTGAGTGTTCATCGTGTTCTCCAATTAATTTCTTTTTGTTCGAAGTTCAATTTTAACCATTAATTCTACATCTTCCCTAGACTTAGCAATATTTCTAACAAAGTAGATAGCTGATCATATTCAGAAAAGGCTCATACAATAGACATCACTTGATGCTCATTAGTTATTGTGACTCTAGCGCTTCTAAGTCCGCTATCAAGTTGTCAAATCTTTGAAAGAATTCTGTTATATCATCCTTTTCATGAAATTTCAGATTTATGAGTTCTCTATCAAGAAGATCTAATTGAGATGCGGTCTTATTCTCATAGGTTTTGATTAGATATTTCCAAATTGCTCTAGGGTGCATTCCCCTTACTTTCAATAAAATACTAGGGCTCAACTTGGATCAGAACAATACTCTTAGCTTCTATCAACTTAGCACTTATGTTTGAGCTGGTTACCTCTACTTCTCCAGAACTGGAGCCTTCTTCTGTTGCAGTGATGATTACAGCTGTTGTACCACTGGTTTCATTATTTCCAGTGTCTTCTCCAACATAGGACCAAAGTCCCTCCACTTCCAAGATCTCCTTGATCTTTTCCTTCCATACTTGAAAGCCTCATGTGCCTTTAAATACTTCTACTGCACTCAATAAAGATGCACCCAGTCTAGGAGTCATTATTGTTAACTCTGATACCAATTGAAGTAGATTCAATGATCAATAAATTATTTCTTCAATACTTATGACTAACTAGACATGAAACATGTAATGATAAAACAAGTGAGATAAGAAATTCTCAAATTTGCTTGAATACCATTACATATAGGCACTGTTTATTTGGTCATTGACCCGAATACTGTAGCATGTTGACCGAGAGCCCAAGCATACCTTTACATAACTTATTCCCTGTCTTCAGTGCATTTCGATCTTGGATTGCTTGTTAAATTATAGGGCGGGACCACCGAAGGTGCGATCCGCCAGCTTAGCGGGCTCCATAACTATAGCAGATCGGTGCTCAATCATTCCTCTGGTTTCTATATTCAAACCGAGATTCCCTCCACCGAGATCAACCCTAAATCTCAATTTAATTTCAATCACGGAATAAAATAACAGCTAAGGTTAGCCAAATGCTATTTTGTAGCTTTTTTTACAAGAAAAATGGCTAAACTAAATGGAAAAAAATGCCCAAAAAAAAAAAAATAGCCCAATTTTTTTTTGCTGAAAGTGAACTTTTAGGTTGAATAGCCAAACCTCCACCTCTCGACAATCCCACTAGAACATCGACTAGCTAAATCTAGGAAAGAGAGGGCTTGAAAAAATGGGTGGATTAGCCTACAAGCTGACATCAAGATTTGTAGGGACTTTAACAAACCACCAAGCAGGGTTCAATTTCTTTGTTCCTTTTTTTTTTTTTTTTTTTTTTTTGTTCCTTATACTAGGTACGAAATTGAAGCATTAGGTGGAGTTGATCATATCTAGAAGGAATAAAGTACTTCTCTTTTTTTAGTTTTGAACATGTTCATGTATCCTTATGTCTTTTTAGTTTCTTTGTATCAAGAAAGTTATAACAATGACTATAATTACACAATTATGCCACATGTGTTGATTGTCGTTTACTTTGTCCATATTAAATTACATTGTAATAAAAATGAATTCAATGTCTCTGTCCAAAAGCTTGGACTTTTTAAAGTTAGTGTAATGTGATGGCTAATATTTGCCTCCCCATATTTTAAAAGTTTAGCCAAAGCCAAGAAATAGTGATAGAGAAAAATCATCTAGTTTAGCCAAGTGCTAGAAACTTCAAGCTCCAATTTGAGGGTACTTTAGCACTAGAGTTGTTACTGGAACTATTCTGGGTTCATCCACTGGAACTATTCTGGGTTCATCCACCAGAATTGGTCCAGCATACCCTCTGCCACTTAAACCCAGGTATCTAACAAGAGAAATTTCCATTTCACAAGATACCACCACTTTTGGAATCTTCACTCGATTCTTTATGGCCATGGAGAATTTCATGACCAATAAATTTACTGATATGTTGTGGTGATTGCCCAAACCTCATTGAATTCAGCAGTGTTTACGCCAGGCCAGAACTGCATTCTTCAAACTTTCTAGCATAAAGAGGTCCAAACGTTTCTAAAATTGAAAGTAATTGACGTTTTATGATAAAACATGTTGATTTGCATGTTTTCATGTTTCTTTGCTATTAGATGGCATTATATGAAGTCGTCAAACCATTTTTAGCTCAAAAAAGCTGTTTGAGGTTGTGAATTGTTTCTCCTTTACTATAACAAGTTTTGATGTAAGACTTGCGGACATAAGTTGTCAACTCTAAGAGCTATAGTCCAATAATTTTTTGAAGTGTCTATAAATCATGTTGATCTCAATTTTCACTAAAGAAGATTCGATACAGAATCCAGGACAAAAATAGAACTAACGTGGTTTAACTAAACTCATATATAAGCTTTCTAAGGGTAATAAATGATGCACTCCATTCATTCCACTTATACATTCATAATAAAGAATTTTATGAACTTAAATATGGTGAATAACCATGTATTCTTTACATTTAGAAGTGGTTGCCACTACACAAAATTAGAGTTTAGCTAAGGTAATAATACAAAAACTCATCTTTTATGGTAGGCAATATTTTTTATGAATGTCACCCTTCCTTGGCAACATAGATCTTGAATTTCATGTTAAAGTAACATATTATGTACAAGATTTGATTTAAAATAGACATGGACCATTTCTGGTTTGTACTTAGGCTTGCCATATTTTAAAGCAAGATAGCATTCTTTTTCAACTCATGATTGACGAAACATCTAATAGAAGTTTAAAATATAGTTTGTATCGCCTTAGTGCAAAAAACACACCATGAAATCTTCTTATTTTTTTACTATCATAAACTTAGTACACGTGTAAGAGTTCCTACTTTAGGTATAATAATAGTAACTTTAGCTTGTCTTTCATGATAGACTATAATTTTTATGGGTTCAAGCTTCATTGGCAACATAGATCTCCAATTTCATGTTAAAAATAACATACTACTATATGTAAGATTTGAATATAAATGGGCATGGACCATTATGGTCCACAATTAACGAATTGGGTATAGAATTAAATCTCTCTAATTATGATTACCAATTTTATTTATTGTTCATTTGTCACTTATACAATGATATGGTGATTTTCTACCTTCTCTAACATAATTTTTGGAAGGATGAGTGGAGATTCATATAGGTTCAATTTGCTTGTGCTTCAACTTTACCATTAAATAATGCAATTCTAGCAACCAACTAATTAAGATGAGGATGTTCTGGCTTCTTGAATGATCATAAGCCATGTGGACCAGCAATAGAAGGAAGGAAGGAAGGAAGAAAATTTTAACGTCCACGGAACCCAATCGGGTTATGGGAAACAAACATAGCAGTCTATCTTTATTTTTCATAGTTCTAGCTTTTATATTTGTTTTTCATTCTTTTGCATTGCTTCCACAACTTGAGATGATAAAAAATACAAGTTTTGAGTTCACCATTCAATATATAGGTTTATGAAATCCATGGAACGCGCTCTACTCTAACAGAGATAACTTGGAATGAACACTAGAAAGTTTATGCTAAACCTCAAGATCGGGGAGCATTGATTATTTTTAATGAATAGAGTACTCATGAGGTGCTTATATCCATAATTGAAACTGAAATTGATTAACATGAGGGAGTTCTTAATTTTAAAAAGAAGGTGGACCTAAGTAATGGTCTCAGGTAATACTGAACCTTTCTTGATTTCTTGAAAACAAACGCTATGCTTTTTTTTTGACGTGTTTGTTTTGGGGTGATTCCATATCGTAGTAACCTTTCATAATGTGATTTTTTTTTTGGATGACTTTGAATCATTTTACTCCTATATAGACATAAGTTATCATTCACTTGTAATTGAAAAAATAAAAAGAAAATCAAAACCTCATCATCAAGGCTAATGGATATTTTTCTTAGATAAAGCAAGTTGTCTAATACTTATATTCAAAATTTTGGGTCAAAATTCATTTTCCTACAAAAGTTAGAGATTTGATTTGGGAACGACTTTTACGGATTCCATATTGGTTCCTTGAAGACAAACAGCGCTTTGACCCATGTCATGTTCAAACAACCCTATCTCCCTTCTCGGACCTCGGATTGAGGTGCAGTTTTTGTGTCTTACTCTCTAACTCGTATAGAAAAATACAAAAATAATGAAAAAATCATAAAAATTGTCTTGCCGGAGACAGTTTTACTTTATCTAAACATGTAGTGAAACAGACTTGACCCCCTTGGGTTTACCTAAGTGTAACTCTCATGAATGGGGACCAATACATTTTTAGGTATTTTTCCCATGCAACATGACTGACATATATTAACATATAAGAAGGGTTTGACTGATTATTGAACCCCTGATTTTATGTGAATTTTAACGCGAACAGTGCAAATGCACCTTTTCTGGTACATCATGTGATTTACTCTAGTGTTAGCTAAACCTTGGCTACACCAAAATATAGGAGTAGTAATTTATTCCATGATTTCAATGGTTCTAAAATGCAACCTCAATGGTTCTAAAATGCAACTCCTTTACATTTAACCTATGTTGTATAAACCATAGGATTGATAATACTCTAGCTCTTTTCCCAATATCTCCAACTTACCTATGTTCTATAAACCATAGGTGTAAATGTTTGCATCTGATCTTCCTTGTATCAAGCTCATGTCTTCTTGATCTCAAATAATTAGAACTTCTTTTCTAACATTGTCCAATGCGATTTAAGTATCCAAAGATGCCATAATATCCCGTAGAATCTGTTACCCCTGGCAATAGATTCTGCTAGGTCATTTTAGAATGTAGTTTAAGCATTTTTTTTTTTTAATATTCTTTAGACAACATTCCTACAATTCATCCATGTAGTCTAATGATAACCTTTGTAGCAAAATACCGCGTAACCTTGATTTACTATTTGGAAAATCATTAAAAAAAATGTGGGCCATTGAAGACCTTGGCACAAAGAAGAACATTGATTTAGTATTAAGCCAACCCCTACTCTGACTAGTCCATTCTCTTTGTAGTTATTTTTTTTCTTAATTTGGTGACAAACTTGGTTATGGCTATGGCATATTTGCCCATTTCTATTGAAAGAAAGTTTTCGCAAACATATTTGATCTTTGATATATCGGTTTGAATTGAAGTTTATTGATGAAACGAATCATCCGATTTTTCAAACTTCATCGCCTTTAACTAGTAGTCGCGGTGCATGTTTGGTTGGGTTTTGCATCCTAGCTTTTATGAGCTTCTGGATGGCACCATTGCAATTCGGTCCTAACTGCCCTTTAATTTTAGCATGCACCTTCTCGGTTTCTTTGTGAAAATCTCGCTTTGCTCCATAATCACCCAAGGCTCATCATCCCGTCAGCCAAGGCTTCCCTCATTCACTTACAAGGGGGCGGGATGTAGAGGTGGCTCCAACCTACAAGTACTTGGGGATCGAAGTTCTCTACTACCACCCATTGGGATCTTTGCCATTAGGTTCTGCGGGTCACGGCAGGTTGGAAAGCACTCTATGCCATGCAGAATAACAGCCACAAGGCAGAGTTGTATGCCTGGGGCCACCAGTCATACTTATTTCAGGCATTGGTCAAGCCGGTCCTTTTACATGGGGCAGAAGTATGGGGTCTAGTGATATCCCTCAACACCTGGAATGACCTCGAGCAGGTGCAGAAAGCCTTCTTGGCATGAGCCCTTGGGGTAAAGTCCACGGTTCCATACCAGATCCTACTCCGGGAGACGGTTTTCTTCCCCTTCAATCGGGCTTCATTGGAACGCCATATCATTTACTTCCGAAGGTGGTGGTCGCTATGGTGATACATCGTTTGCCCAACCTTGCTTTGGCCATGGCGATGGGTCCCCAACCGCTGGCCTCTTTGGAAGGACAAGCAAGCTTCGGTAGTTCTCACTGGAGTGTCTGGGTACAAAAACGATGTGTACATGTAAGGACAAAGAAAGATCACAAGGCACTTAAGTTGTACCTAGATGCTACTTTCCTTAGAAGCTGGATCTGGCGATGCTCCGGACGCATATTAGGGCACACACTATCGGCAAAGTCAATCCCAGGCTCACGAAAGAGGCCCACGCCAGCATTACTTATACACCCTAGCTGCCCATAAAGAAGCGACTTATAGCTTCCATTCGCGACGGGTGCACATGGCCTTCGTGATGGAGACAGGGCGTTGGGCTCGGAAGCACGAGCAAAGACTTTGCAAGTTGCCACCGGTATGCCATTGAGGATGAATGTCATGCCCTCCGGGATCGCCCCCCGCTTGCCCATATCAAAGAGCGGTATGTTCGATTACTAGTGCCCGGCCAACCGTTGCATGAGTTGTTGAATACGGCCAGTGGGTTTGTTGGGGTCATACCTCCGTGAGGTTATGGATGCCGCCACTCGGTTATTGTCACCGGATCGGCATTGAACTGTCCTACACATTGTACATAAGATGCCGCCAGACTTATTACTGCTAAAGGTTTTTCCTCAAAACCCTTCTGGAAGCGAGGGTTTTAATCTGCCGATGTCGTTTGTCGCTTCTTTTTGTTTGGGTCCCATAGGCGGTTCTGGCCTCGTGGACGCTAAAAATCTATTCTATTCTATTCCATAATTCATCCGAGGTAATAGCTTTTAGTTCTAATCACTTTTAAAGGTGGTCCGCAAATTGGAGGCATCTCGGGGCATCATGGGTCCTTTGCTTTTCCCGAATGCTGCAACATTTTGGAAAGGAAATTAATATCGCGGGTCCACAGCCAGCAGTATGCTTCATGCCCACTACCTCAAAAGCTTCGCATTCCTCATCACCATATCTCTTTGCGAACAATTTAGGTTTATGTGCCTTAATTTTTTCGTTCGGACACCTGCGGGGCTCTAAGCTCTTTTGGCTACTCAAAGACATTTGCTCCAAATCGATGCTTCGAGAGCGAATGGCATAGCCTTCTTATGCATTCAAGATGCTTGAACTAAAAAATGCAGGAGTTGATGGCCCTCCAAGAAATATCAAGGATCGGCTGGGTATATGGCGGATGAAGATTGATGAAGCTACAACATTGTGGCTTCCTTTGTCGCTAAGAAGATAGTTAATGTTTTTTTCGTAGTCTGTAGGTAAAAATGGCATTCCTAGAGAAGGCATATTCATCACCACCAAACTTAAGAATCCTCACGACCATGGATGTGAGGGGTACTTTAGAGTCTTTTTAATGAGAGTCTAAACTGAATTGGAAATGGACTATGGTGAGCTTTTATATTCTCATTTCTACTCTTAAAGCTTTTCTCATTTCTTTATCAAATAGTGTCCTATGCCTCCCAGGTTAAAATTCCTCGAGGGCTATAGAGATACTCCTTACATCGGAGTAAAACAAAGCCATTTGGAGTTAGCAATTATGGCATTCATCACTTAAAATAGCTTTGTGCTAGTGCATTGGCCATCAGTAAACCAGGTAGTATATTTAACACTGGACCTATCCCTGAGACCATTCCTGATCCATGGACCAATCGGCCCACATGATCTCTCACACTTAAAACCCGTGTGTAACTCAATGTGAAGAAATTTCAATTTTATAATATATCACCATCATTTGAGTCTTCACTTGTTTCTTAATAATCTCCGGAATTTCAAGACCAATGGGATCACCTATAGCTTGTGGTGATTGCTCAAACATTGGAGAATTTGGCGGTTTACTCAGATCTAGAACTCCGCCTTTGATATTAGCATAAAAGTGATCTAAACCTTGCTAAAGTTGGAGATATTTGTCTGTTTATAGTGGCAAAATGCTTTTTTTTTAGGACATTAGGTGGCCAAACCTCTTAAATTAAAATATGTGACTTTTAGAAATAAGACTACCGTGGAAAATGGATCTAAATGCAATGCTATGGGGAACAGGGTTATTTAAATAGAGGGCTTAGCAGAAGTAAGCATAAGCTCCTTGCATGCATGTGCATCACCGCATGTGGTTGGCTATTGAAGTAGGAAGAGCGTAAGAAGTTCCATGAAGTTAATACGTCAAGGTCCTTGTTGCTTAGAGTCCAAGTAGAAGACAAAAAGCCCGGTGACTTTGTTGCACTTAGCTTGCATAATATATCTCTTGCAATTCTTTACATGAGATCTTACATAAGAGCTTGCGTAATATATCTCTTGCATTTCTTGACATGTGATCTACCCTTTATAAAATTGCAATGTATCTCCAAGAATATAATGATTAAAAGAAGGAAATACTCTGCTTTATCACGTAGCATAAGACCTTGATATGTAATGTCTCGTCTTATTTGGCTGATTAAAAACTATAGTATGTAACCTTTTTGTATCTATGGACTTGAGGGTCTAAAAAGTCAGTGAAGTAATACAATGTAATACAAAAAATACAAATGTTGTTTTAAGGTATACTTTATTGTCTTTATAAGAATACAAGTCCCTTGATATTTAGGGGGATTGTGTGAGGTCGACCATTATTTTTTTAGATTTGGTGTATTGGGATGGTATGAAGTCGACTCTACAATTGAAGATTTTGTAAATTTCTGTAAGATCCTTACCATTATGTTAGACTATTTAATTATCTTTAAACCAATGGTTAGGCTTAAGAGGAATGCTAGCAAACATTGTATTTTAATTGAGAACTCCTTTTTTTTTCTTTGTTTCAATTCACAGTCTACCATTGGGATGTGTGTACAATTCAGTGTAGATCTTATGAAGTTGCTATAGCCTCAAAGAACAAGTAGACCAAAGAAGCAGGTATAGATGAGAAAGAAATTTTTACCTTTACGGACTATGATACAAAGAGATGCAAAAGTTCACAAAATGTTTATAAGACTCTGCCTAAGCTAAGAGAAAGAACTAACCAACTACAAAATGTCATATGACACCCATTGGATTCCTTTTCTAGATGGCCAATTTTCTATATAATTCAGTTATGCAATATCTCATTTGTAGCTGAGAGTATAGCACATTCTTATTTGTACTTATGGGCTTGCATCACTCCTCCATATTGTACAAACTATTTGCATCGAGTAGTAAAAATGCTCTCTTGCATAATGGATGTAAGCATGATCTAGAACATAGGACCAATGTGTTACCCATTTGACAATTACCCATGAAAATGCCATATTATTGCCAAACTAATGCCATTTGATTTGATTCAGACACTTTAAAGAATTCTTTTCAAAACAAAAATTCCATAATAACATCTACAACGAAATGCTCAATATGTCAATTTCTTGCATAATTCATGTTAATTATCTTCTTATTTAGATTTGTTCTTCCTTTACAATCTACATAATAGGGCTAACAAGCAAATGATGTCACATTGCTCACTTCCCTATTCATAACTAAAATTAATTGCTAGTACATTGAGTTGTTTGTATAAAATATAACAAAAATCCAATATGGCACCACAATTTCCTAAGGAAAACTTTTGAGCGTAGTATTTCTACAATTCAATCGAATCAAATATTTGGCTTCCAAGAAAAAATGGTTCTATTTTGATATAAGCAATCAAGCAAGATGCCATTAAACAATGCTTAGTTTTCATGTGTTATGGGAGATCTTGTTTTTCGTTAAAAAATAAAATAAATAAGCAAAAAACCCTCCCATAACACAAACCAAAACTAAAAATTTCTATTTTTTTTTTCCTTATATGGCTATGGGAAAAAAATGTCAAGCCCCTTAGCCTATAATTTACAAATTCCTTCCGCTATGGATCTTCACATAAACAGACAAATTCCTTTATCTATGGATCTTCACATAAATTGGACGGCTTTCCCAAAATCTTTTTCATACATCTTAGCAATCTTCTTTGTTAAATCATCTACTCTCGGGCAATCCACTCTTTCATAAAACTTACAAGCCTCGTGGAGAAGGCTTTCAAAAGATCAGATTGTTTAGGAAATATTCAGATGTCAATCAATCTTAAGCCATCATCAACACCCAAAAATAGGGATTGAGGAAAGAAGATCCCTAATGGAATCAAGATCAACATCGCAGCTGCCATCGGTTGCCATGGCCTTCAACATCCATAGACTACCCCAAATCCCCAATGACCAATAAAGTCTAGATGTGTCCAAATAATCACATATTCGTTTTAATGTGTCAGCCATGATATATAGAACAAGATATATACATGTACAAAATTAACACCATTAAGTACATTCCTTCAAACCTTATAGTATTTTGCAAACCTCAATATACAGTATACAAAAATTTGGCTGTGCATACCCCACAAACGAGGATCGCTGTGTACGGTCCAGATTGAGGAATAAAGGGCAAATATGCCCATCCGACAGCTCTCGCTGCCCTACGTAACCCCCCGTGTGAATATGCACCCAAACCAAAGGGGGTTTCAGGGGGATCTTAATTTAAATGCATTGAATGCAATGGTTTGATTAATAATATTAATGGTAATTATGTGTTGGTTGTTATATAAAAAAACATTTGGGCCCTTCGGGCCCTAACAAAAGAAAAAATAGATAAACTTTAAGGGCTTAAATATTAATTATTAATTCAAGAAATTGTATAAAACATTACATTACATTACAAAAACAAACATAGAAAATCAAACATGGTTAAACTTGAACCAAAGTAGATATATGCTCAATAAGGCCATGTACAATAAAAAGTGTGGATTTGAGTCATTGAGGCATTAATAGAACGATAAACTATATAAAATGCACGGCTATGAAGCAAGAAGTAAAGCAAGAAACGATCACATAAGGTTTGCAAGATGACAAAGAAGATATTTGTTGGATTCACCTTTGTTGGATTTGAACCAACATAAACATCCACACCATCCTAATATCCCCTGCCTTTGCATTTGTTGAAAGGCATTTGTTGAAAGATGGTAAGACTATCCATTGCATTGCCATGCTTATTACGATGATGCAAAGAATTGCATTCCAAACCAGCTGCAAAGCAAACTAGACCAGGTGCATTCCAAACCAGGTGACTGATACAAGCTCAGGAGACCACATACATCCATCTAATTCTGCAATCAGAGATAAATCAATAGGTTTCAACATGATGCCAAACTTTGGTTAAGAGGAAAATACCTCGCTTGTGGTAGAATAATGTGCACATGGACAGTCGCCAACTAGGTGAATCCTTGAATGTGCAGTAGGCTCGGTGGTACGCAGATAATACAATAGTATATGGTTCCATGTTTCAATAACATTTGTCAGAAAATTTTCGGTTCCATCCCGAAAGCATATGTCAGAAACTATCATTCCCCGAAATTATGAAATTATATCACGCCCAAAACAGCCAAATAATCTCTTTGCACTTTTTGGACTTCCACACTTAACATAGACCATGATAGGAGAATTTCCTAACACTACGCTTGAATCGAATGCACCATGAATAATATTGACATGAATAACCTTACCGCTATTAGTGCTGTTGGATTCAAGACAAGCCACTTAGATCGCTTTGAGAGGTGCTCCAGAAACCAAAGGTGCTACCGTGAAAAATGCACTAAGGAAGAAAACAAGTTGATGTGCGTGTTTAAGGTGAAAAGGACCCGCACATAAGCAAATCTAGTATGTTGCTTGAATAATGGCATCTGGCTTGGACCTCGAAAATAAAAATCGTGGCTTCCTCTCGCGACTATAACTTATGCTCCTACGCCAAATTGCCTTCTCAGACCGAAAGTAAACGATGGTTTTCAAACCCGAATCGACCAAATCATATGGCAACAAACAAATCTTATGGCTTCATGCTTTTCAGATCTTATTGCAATCCTGGTCTGCAAACTCCATCTGAAAAGGGCATGGGTCGATCCTGACCTTCCGAACAAACATGAAGCTGTGGAAGTCTGTTGCAGCAGTCGGATCCAAATGCACGAAGCCCATCTGTGCAGGGAATCAAAAAGTTGCAGAAAAGGGAAAGTTCAGATTCTTCAAGCTCCGATTTTTAATACTCGTGCAAAGAAATCCACATGATTAGAGGATGATCTTCCATGGGCTTACAACAACGGGCAGGCCTACACTCACGAACCCTAAAAAAGGAATTCGACCCTTGATTGCAAGAGAGCATAAGCATCCGTCAGATTAAAAAAAAAAAAAAAAAAAACAAGGGGCTAGACTATTGGAATATGTCATTAATAACTAAAATTGTGTATCCGCACTCTAGATGTACCGATTAGTAGGCCTCGTGTAATACGCCCATCAAATCATAGGAAAACCATTATAAAAATTCAAAAGAAACCCCTTGTTATTATGCTACATATTCTACCTATGACACCGGAGAGATGGCAGCACTAAGTTCACAACTAGCATGATCTAGTACTTAACTAAAGGTTGAAGCAATTCTTAATGAAATTGGGAATGCAAAACGCTAAAAGTGAATCATGATATATTGTTTCTAGATTACCACTCCATCAGATGATTTGAAGATTACCTCTAGCAGTAAAACACAACCTCTTTGAAGAGGAAAGAATAGATTGAAGCATTGAAGAAAGAAAAAAGAATGGTCATGTACCTCAGATTATTATGTGTACAATATTGCGCGACAAACAAGGAAGTTCCTCACATCAAGGATATTCTTGATGTAAATTTGCTACGTACATCAATTTAAATTAGACGAGGAACATTGGTCAAAGTCCACCGAAAGCACATATAACATACAAACTTTTTCTACATGTCTGAGTCGACACAAAGCTTAAGCAAGCTCAAAAGTTCCTTGAATTGTACCATTTAAGAGCCGAACTTTCCAATGTAGATTTCAATAAATCGGATCAAAGAAGACAAACTTGAGATCCTCATAAGCTCTATGTATAAAGGAGGACAACTGAAATGACATATATCGATATTGCCCAGACTTAGTTACCTACAAAATAGTAACCTATCATCAACTGCAGCATCAAGCACTTTTGAATAGTTTGAAAACTAGATTCTACAAATTCCATTTTTAGCTTTTGCATAGACATCTAGCCATTGGCTAGCACTTTGAAAACAATTGAATTAACATCTACATGAATAAAAGCTCAAACATAAGTGTTATAAGCAAATTTTGAGTATCTATTGGCAGTACATGGATTATGGCATATGTTGCTGCTATATTTGCTTGCAAAGGAGCTTGCCAAACTCTGGGCAATGTCCAAACCTCTCAGATACAATAAATCAAACTTGCAAGCTATTAAGCACTAGCCCTCTAGTGCCAACCAACAAGCCAAAAGGGTGGATCCTTATTGGGCCCTAACCTCTCCAAGGTTGTATCCCATGCCCCGCTATGTTCATAACACAAGTAAAGTTGAGAACCCGCAAATACTAAAAAGCAAAGGATCGAGTTGATTTTTCTTGCAAAAGGAGCTTGTCGGATTCTCGCCTATGTCCGCACCTATCGGATGCAATAAACCCAACTTGCAAAGAAAATCAAGAACCCGCAAATGCAAAATAGTATTGGATTGAGTCGATTGCTTTCGGAAGAAAAGAAAAATATAGTCCGACAAATTTGTCTATATGACTACATCGGAGAAAAAGAGAAGGTAAGAAAAAAAAAGAAAAAGAAAACATTTTATCTTCATTTAAAATCATCCCTCCTAGGTTTGACTACATGAGGGCTTCCTCATGTGAGTCCAAAGCAGTACATCTAGCAACAACAACCCCGATCCGATCCAAATCGCTTTAAGCAAAGATGCCGCTGATTCATCCAAGCTCCCCTTCCGATCTGTTCGCCATGGAGTAGCGGGTTCGCCATGGCATAGCTTCACACGGCAGCATCAATCGCTTTTCGCAGCATCAAACGGTCAAAGCATGGAGGTGGGGGACACTTTTTTGTGTCAACACATATGGTGCTTAGGGGTGCTTTCCGGAGCTATTTTCTTTGTATTTTTTAAAAATATTTTTCTTTTTATTTTTTGATATTTTTCCCTCGAAACGCATTCATATACGCCTTGAATACAAAAATTTCAGCTTCATCGAGTTATAGAAAAAAAGATAAAATAAGTAAAATTTCCCCGCATTAGGTGCTTAGGGGGTGCTTGGCTGGCGAAAAATGCCCCCAGTCTCCATGCTTGACCCAAAACACCAACCTCCCTCTGCCTCCATGGATTCGCATTACTTAGCCAGCGGGCTTGACTGGTGTCGCTTTCAACTGGTTTCTGAGGCCTCAGCAACCTCGATCCCGGAGTCCGTTTGTCTTGATTTTGGCTCTGGTTTTTCCTTTGCTTGTTTGTTCTGTTTTGCCTCGACTGCTCTTATCTGTGCTCAAACCGCTACGTGCTTTCTCGGGTATGGGTCTAACCCGGCGTTCCTCGCGTGGATACCTTGGCCCCATTGGGTTCACCACCCTTTTGCTTCCGTTTGAAACCACCAATTTGTTTCGGCTTCTCTGGGTCTGCCTGGTTCGCTTTATCATTGCCTTTGTTCACCGGCATGGCCCGTAAGATCAAACGTATGGCCCGAGACCCGTAGCGAGAAAATCTCGATCGCTGCCCGACTGGGCCCTCCCGCATCCCAGCCCTATGAAGCCCCACGAGTGCGCCCTACCTTCGGATAACCCATGGGCTCACGGCCCCGCCGCTCTCCCCGCACCCTGATCCCCGTCTCTTTAGCCGCTACTTTGACATCCTGATGCTCAGCTCCAAAGTAGTTTCACCGGGTACGGATGGGATCCACACGTCCATGCTAATCGCCACTTCACTAAGACGCTCCCGCCTGCTGCCACGTGGGCAGGCCGGGTCCATCTACTAGAATTGTCAAGCATTGCCTCAGGCACAAACCGCCAACCTAGCAGGGTCACCAAAGAACGCTACAGTGGTCTCCCATGCACAAAGAAGTGGTTCCGGGCTTATGACCACATATCGCCTCCATGTTCCATGTTCTCCTCCAGAGATTTGCCGCCGTCCAGTTGCCGCCGCAGGTCCCGCTTCCCCGGAGCGCCGGTACCACAACTGCCACCGCCCTTTTCTCTGCGATTGTGGGTCTTGGCGGACGGGTGATTTGCCCCCACAGAAAGGTGTGGCCTCTTTTTGCTCGTGATGCACATCATGCCGACGGCATCCTTTCGAAGACAGGGTGGGAGCAAAGACGCCTTTGACCGCCCGCCATCTCTTGGTTTGCTTTCAAAATGCTCTTTCCAGGCTGCACATCTTGGCGGCATGGCAATCATTTGAAGGGGACCACCTTCGTCTAGAAGATTTGACTCTGTGCAGCTCCAGGCACGGAAGAGGAATTGTGTCGGTCCGGTGAGGCCCGCTGCAGCCAAATGGGCAAAGGTACGTAGGCGGTCGAGCTATCATTAGGGATCAATGGCCAACCCGATGCCCGGGCGCCTTGGTCTAGCCCCCGTTTTGAGTGATAACGGGGCTTTGTCCCCATGTTTTGTTGTAACGGGGCTTTGTCCCCATGTTTTGATTGGTTTTTACTTGGGCTTCGGCCCACGCTTCTGTTGGGGCTTCCGCCCCTTTTGTTTGTTATGGTCCCATAGCCCCATTGGGCTCGTGGGACGCAAAATTCTCTTCTTCTTTGTTCTTCTTCTTTAGCCACAAACTATAAAAAGGAAAAGTAAAGATAAAAATAAAATAAATCCATTGCCACCTCACCGTGGCATTTAATCACTCCTCTTTTTTCATTGAAGGCCAAGATCAAATGGCCCTTTCTCTAGCAAAGGCCAATATCAAAAGCCCTAATTATACCACCTTTCTTGCATCTTCCTAGTCACATTTGACGACCAAGATTTTGCCTTCCCTCGAATTTCCGAACGACTTAGGAGTCGGTGGATGCTCCATACATGCCCCTTTGTCCCTTTGTCAAGGTTCCGTTACATTCCCTTAGATTCTCAATATTTCTTGAAGATTCTCTAGATTCTTTATGATCAAAAAGATTCCTTAGAATCCTCAACATGCCATGAAGATTCCCCCTGATTTTCTAAGATCACTGAAGATCCCCTAGATTCTTTGAAGATTCTAAAAATTCCATAAAGCTACTTTAGATTCCTTAAGATTCCATAAAAATTCCCCATATACCCCTTGACTCCCAATAAGATTCCCATAGATTCCTCAAGATTCTCCCTCCTAGATTTCTTCAAGATTCCCCGAGATTCTATGAAGGCTCCCTTAGATTCCTCAAGATCTCTTTGAAGATTCTCTAATATCTATAAAGATTCTTTAGATTCGCCAATATCCTATGAAGATTCCACTAGATTCTTTTAAGATTTCCGTAAGATTTTTATAGATCACCCTAGATTCCCCGAGATTCCACAAAAGATTTCCATAGATTTCCTAGATTCTCTAAGATTCCCACAGATAACTCAAAGATTCTCCAAGTTCCTTTTAGATTCCTTGGGGGTTCTCGGCTCCAGTTCCCTAAGATTCTCCAAGATCCCTTTGAAGGTTCCTCTAGATTCTTCTTCAAGTTCCCTTTTTAAAGATTTTATTAAATTCTCTCAAGGTTCCATTAGATTCGCCGAGATTCCATGAATGTCCCTTGGCTTCCCTCGAAATTTCTTAAAGGATCTTTCAACTCCGACGTAGCGGGTTCCCACAATCACAAAATGATTCCAATCACCGCCATTTTAAAAGCTCTCGTCGAGATCTAATCCAATCATATGGGTTTACCTTGATCCGATGCCTCTACCGCAGTTGTGGCCATTTGAATACACAAAAAGAAAGCTTCATAGAAGTTAACAATTTAAATTTTGTTTTAATAAAAAAATGTAAGGAAATTGCATCCCCTTTCACAACAATTTGAACGGCCAAGGTCCTTGTCCCCTTCTTCCAATCAATGGCCTCAGACAAAACCCGAAGTTCCACCTCTTCCATACACCTTCGCAGCCACGTTGGACGCTTAAGATTTTGCCTCCCGATCCGATGGCTCAGAGGCATGGTGCATGCCCCACATGCATGACCCATGCATGCCCTACCCATGATCCATGCATATCCCCCATTTAGTGGCCACATCTTGATCGCCTCCTTTGAACTAACGGGATGGGATTAGCATGCCCATCCATGGGCATGCATAGATGGGAGTATGTATGAAATCCCTACATCCTAATAATAACCTTACATATAATATGATCTAATAATCTTACATATATTATGATATGATAAATATTTTGCTACTTCTGGTCATTTATTATGATCAGTTGGCGGCCAAAATAATAGAATGAACTTGCGCAATTTTAAGATCAAAATCATGCGATAAGCATAAGCCATCCGGTTTGCATCAAGTGGCAAATTTGTCAAGGTGGTCTATCTTTTAAGTTGTTCTAAGATCCTAAGAGACGAAGATATCAACGTGGTAAAATATAGTAAGGGTTTCTTTTGTAAAAGGTGGAGCAATACACGAAACGGCCAACACCAAGGTCATAAAGGAGGCAAGAAAAAAACCATATACTTTCTAGAACCGCCACGTTAGTTTTGTCAAAGAAAACGTCCCTCCCCTTTCTTGGGCTGAAATTTTACAAATGTATAAGTTTGGCATGTTAGTATATAAGGGGACCATTGTGTCCACTCCAAACATCCCAAGGCCATTGCAACCTTTGTGGTGGCACAACAATGGGCCGAGTAATCCTAGCTTTCTCCGTCTTTGCAGTTGCCCCTCTTGCTTTGCATTGTGCCATCCCAAGGCGTGTTCCTAACGTTTCCACAAGTTTGCCCCCACCTCCCCCACTCCACCTTCCTCCCTCCCCCTCTCCCCCCGCCTCCTTCCCTCCACCTTCACCAGCCTCCTGCCTTCTCCTTCCCTCCCCCACCTTCCCTCGCCTCAGGTCTTCTCCTCCTCCACCTCCACCACCCTCCCACCTCAGCCTTCCTCCTCCCCACCTCCACCACCCACCCCAGCCTCGCCCTCTCGGCCACCACCTCCACCACCCTCCCCACCTCGCCCTCCTCCTCCCCCACCTCCCAGCACCCTCCCTCCCTCCGCCTGCTCAGCCACCACCACCTCCACCGCCCTCCCCCTCTCCACCCTCTCACACCACCTCCACCGCCCTCCCACCTCCACCACCACCGTCGCCATCCCATCACCACCTTCCCCACCACCACCTCCACCCCTCAATAAGTGCCTCGATGAGGCCAAATTTATTAGCTTATTTTGTCCTGACCCTACAGCACCAACATTGTGTTGCACTGTGAGTGCTAAGTTCAACGTAGACTATGGGACCAATTGTACGTGCAAACTCTCTACTGACACAACTGTCCAATCCCTAGTTAACACAATCAAGACTAGTTGCATTGGGCAATGTGCTTAACTAATTGCATTGCATGAATAAGAGATGTGTTAACTCAATAAGTTACTTTTATATTATAGCATATCCTCTAATGGAATGGCTGGGACTGTATTGTGTGTATTGTATTAGATTGAGATTGAAATAAATATAATCCTCCTATAGGAGGATTTACTTATTCTAAGTCAGGTTTAGACTTGAATTCAATTCACTTTTATTATCCCACAAAGGAAATGGTCTATGGCATTTACTACAAATATACAATATGATCATTACTATGTATGATTAAAGAACCCTCGTCTCAAAAGGTTTAGAAGGAAAATTCTTGATAGTAATGAATCCACTATAGACGTATTAATGTACCCACCTTGGATAGAAACCTTGGATAATGAGGGTGTCTTCGCATCGAGATGTTGGATGGGCATATTTAGGAGTTGTGCTTCACTTTGGGCCGTAGATAGTGATCCTCATTTGTGGAGTATGTTCCTACAAGTTGGGGTATATCGTTGTGGGGAGATTAGTGGAATACTATAAGGTTTGAAACAAATGTACTTAATGGTATTGATTTGATACATATATTGTACAATTGAATGGAAAAAAAAGAGGGGCTCTCAACGCCTTTATGTCACCCCTATGAATAATATGCATCCAAACAAAGGGGATTTTTAGGGGATTTGATTATAATGTAAGGGGTAATGGTTTGTGTTATGAAAAAGGGAAAATAAAAATTGCACCTCTGGGGCCTTCTTGGATAGAAACCTTGGATAATGAGGGTGTCTTGGACATCGAGAGATATTGGATGGGCATATTTAGGAGTTGTGCTTCATTTTGAGCACGTAGATAGTGATCCTTATTTGTGGAGTATGTTTTTTACAAGTTTGGGGTATACCATATGGGGGAGATTAGTGGGATACTATAAGGTTTGAAACAAATGTACTTTTGGTATTGATTTGATACATATATTGTACAATTGAACTAAAAAGAGGGGGCTCTCTTTGTGTTATGAAAAAAAAAAAAAAAAAAAAAAAAAAAGGAAAGAAAAATTGCCCCTCTTGGGCCTTAGGGAGGATGTTGCATATATCAAGGGTCTTTGATCTCCTATTCTTACTCGGATCAAAATATCTGGTTCTCTTATTGTCCTCCCAAGGTTTCTTTATTTCATATGGTTATTACCAACAAAAGCTTATCCAACTTGGAGACTATTGCTAGACATTTCAATCCCAAGAGACATAAATGTTGTCTCAATCCTATTCAAACTGCCCCCTTGGTTGTAATCATATTGAATCTATGGAGCATATGTTTAAATGCCCTAAATTGGATGCTTTATGGACTTGGTGTGAAGATACTCTTTCCATAAATTACTAAATTGGATGCTTATGGACTTGATGCATGGAGATGAGTTTTATAATACTTTAGCCTTTACTATTTTATGGAACATATGGAAGCATAAGAACAGACATGGGGGCATGCTATCTCCATATGTTGGATTGAAATTAATATCAAGCATGACTTGCAAACCTTTGTAACTGCATGTGCTTCTTGAGTGAAGAGACCAATTGTGATGATAAGGGAATACTATTGGATATTTTTTTGATCTACATAATCTATTTAAATTACATTGTTCGACTTAGATACTAACTCTTCTTCTCGATTTTTTTTTTTTTTTTTGAAGAACCGTCATCAATATATTAAAAGAATGGTAATGTTACAAAGCAAGTGAGGAGGAAGGAGAACCGCCCCAAAAGACAAATACCTCGACCTCCACAACGAACTCACGTAAAAACCGCAACTCTCACCATTGTACAAACCACCATCACCATCTACAACACCCAAGAAGTCCCGCCAAATGGCAAACTTCCGCTCCACTAATCCCGAACACTAGAAAGCTTTTGAAATAGCTTGTACCGAAGTCGAGGAATCGAGAGGCCGCAGTCGCCAATCCCCCGAAGATCCACAACCGCCCGCCCGCTTCCAAATCAGCCACACCAACCAAGCCACGCCGATGATGCAGGCTTGCCGCAGCGCCAAGCACCAGATACATGAAGCAAAGAAGAATCAAGTAGTCAATCTCACCAAACAGAGCCCCCGCCAATCCCATGCAGCCTACAAGTGAGGGCATAAAACCGCATAATGCTCCACAGCCTCACGATGAAGGCCACAACAAGGGCTGAGAGAGGGCTCACATCTGGCCTAAACTGGACTCACAAGAGCATTCACCCCGACACCACGGTGCACCACCGCCACGTAAGAAACACCCTAATCTTCTTGGGGAAGTGAGCTCCATGTCCATCAAAACCGGAGCGCCATCGAGAACCCGGAAGCTGCAGAGACCACTTGCGCCGTATAGCGAGTGTCATGAATAGCCGCGACCCGGTAACAAGACCGCGACAAAACAAGAAGACACAACATCCGGTCGAACCTTCCGAACTCCGCACCACCACATCATCATCCCGATGGATCAGGTATGTGTAGCTTTAATACTCCCGCCACTTGTTCCCGGATAGCGTCCACATCGCCCCTCGAAAGCGAAGCTTCGAAGAACTCCCATGAAGCTAGCTGACCACCCCAATACCAATCCTTCCAAGGTGAGCACATCAGCTGCGCTTCCAACGGCCGGTCCGGCGGGCAGCCGCTACAAACCAAGGGCAAGTCGCAGGGGGTAGAGGAACCCACAAGAAAGGAGAAGAGTGGTGATAAACTGAGGCATAATCTAGCCGGAAGAGCACATATGATCCCAAGCCCGCAACACCCTCGGTGGAGAAAAAAGGGGATGCATGTGGGAAAGGCCCGAGACTGCATAATAGGTGCCTGTGGCAACTCCACATGCAATGCATCGGCTTCCCAAAAAGCCACACACAATGGCGAAGAGATCAAGTAACAGCCGTAGCACGGGGAGAAGACGCCTCCATCTCGGGCAGAGTGCTCCAAACAAAACTTGGAGACCAACACCTTACTATGCAAAATGCACTAAATCCGCAATGGCCAAGCCCTTATCTTCCCCCAGGCGGAGATACTTCCACCAAGCCACTTTAACAACTCCCCCTTCATCATCCCCTCCACACAAAATTTCAACAATCTTATCCAAAGCCCTGTGATCTTACCCTCGAGCTAACATCGCAGATGTCAGATACATATGAGTGCTACAAAGTACCGACTTGGCAATAGTGATCCCACACATGGACAACTTTGCTACCCTTCCACCAATTGAGGTGTTTCGCAACCCCCGAAAAATCCTATCCCACACCCTCCCCATGGAAACATCCTCCAAAGGGAATACCCAACGCCTTAGTACACACACATTACCTGAAGCACCTTTCCAAGGGAATAGAGCCAAGCAAGGGGAGGCGAGTCACTCGGGCCCCATAATGCGGAGCATTTACCCCAACTCGAGAAGAATGCCCGAGGCCAAGGAGAAAGTATCCAGCAAACCCCTTCACATTTCACGATTCCTCTCTTCGCCACCAAGAAGAGGAAAGTGTCATCTACCGAACTAGTTAATAATCTCGCTAGCTACCATCCCGCATCCGAAGCCCATCCACCACCCCCTCCTCCACCGCAGCAAAAAAACTGAGACAAGGTTTCCGCCATCCTCGTAAACAAAAACGGCGCCAAAGGGTACCTCCGACGCACCCCCGCCCTAAGGAGAAAAAGGCGGAGGGTTCTACCCCGCACACCACCGTGAGTCAGTGGCTTCTACCTATGCACTTCATGACTGCTCTGTAAAGGACCACAGCCCAACGCCAACATCATGGGCGCATAAGAACTCCCAAACGACACTATCGAAAAGCTTTGCAAAGTCAAGCTTAAGATAGGCAATGCCTTTGATCTGTTCTCCGCCCACAAAAGGCCCTCATAAGCTTCGGGCAACATTAGTCAAAATGTTCCTCCCAAGAACAAACCCAGAATGCACCTTTTTACTAATGGAAGAAGTCAACACCGCTTCAACTTCTCTCGCCAGGGCTTTCGCCATAATCTTGTACACGAGGGACAACAAGGGAGATAGGCCTCCAATCCAATCATTAATGGTAGAAGGCTGCTTAACCTTAGGAATCAAGGAAATGCATGCGTATTCAAGATCCTATCCATTTTAAGACCTGCAAGAACTCAAGATACACCTTTGGTACACGTGGACTCACCAGCCCACTCCCAATAAGTCCGAAAGAACTCCAAGGGGATGCCATCCCGGGACATTTATCCTTGGCCATGCACATAAATGCCTCAGCTAAATCCTCTTTGGAGAGCTCTTTTTATCCAAGCTCTCACGGCCGATGAGGTTGAATAGATGGCTTAATGAACCCCCAAAACAAGCTCCCATCTCTACTGCCATATGGAAGAGTCTTTTGTGCAAAACCCCTCGAAATGAGCATGCACACATATCGCCGCAAATCAGCCGGATCCTCCAAAGTCCGCCATCATGCAAAGCAAGGGAAGCCATAGATGTGTGACACGCCGCCGCCTAGCCGCTCAAGAACAACCGACCAATCCTAGGTCCCTCTTCAACTGTGTAAGTGCCGCCACACGCCACCTCCCCGCATCTCTTTAACCCTTCCCGTGAGCAACAATACGCTAAAAAATCGCGATTCTCCCTAATGCCATCGAAGGTCATCTCATCTTCTCCAACTCTTGATAGAGACCATGCAACTCCCTGCCGCCTCACGCGACATGTGTCAGCCTCTTACCAAAGACTCATGAACGCCTACCCTCGCCAACGCAAATACCATACCGACATTACCCTTCGAGATGAAAAGGTATCAAGCCAACTCCCCGCACCGGGTCGAGAAATCCGTGACAGCCGGTCGTGTTCAAACCGAACACCGTCCTAGAGGGCCGAGGCAACCGCACCGACCGACAAAACCGAGGGTAATGATCGTAAATGAAGGTAGACAGAATGTTACCCCCGCAAAAAGAGGGCACACCATCCATATGCATGGGGAAGCATAGCAGACCGGTCATGCCTAGCATACCGCCGCACCAATATGCCTATTACAATAGGTGAAAGACAAGTCCCTGTGGACCTCAACCAAGGCCAAATCTTGCAACAAACGACCACTAATTCCCTCTCAAAACCCATGCACAACACGGGTTCCACTAGAACTAGAGCGATCCTCTACTGCTTCTACCATATTGAAGTCCCTTAACAATACAACCAAGCGACGCACCCAATCCACCAAGGGCTTTCAGAACTTATTCGACTGTGGGTCATAAAGCACCCCCTAAGAAGGCTGATTAGGGGCATAAACATTAACAATCCCCCACTCTTGCTCTCCTCCAACCACTTAATTATTGCCCACCGACTAAACCTGTCTCACTGCGAGTATGTGACTCAAAGCATCCATCCTCCAAGCAATAAGAGTACCCCACTAGTCCGCCTTCGGAGAAGAATCTATAGAGACAAACCGCCTACCAACCATATTCATGAGCCTGGACATATCACCCTGGCGACACTTTGCGTTTCCTCAGATGCAAACAATATCGGGCATAAGAATCGCCGGGGGGTGCCAAACTACTAGAGGACCGCACTTCGGTGATATTCCAACTGGGATCGACCTATTCATCCTGGGAGGAGAAGTGTCAAGCCCCATATGCCTACCCAGGGCCATCACGCTAACTCCACGAGTCATCATCTAGAGCCAGAGTATTAATCCGCGACAAAGTGACCCACATCCGCCCTGACATTCCACTTCCAACATGCGTGTTGGAAGTCCCCGAACACCTCCATAGAGTCATGGGCCACACTAGTCTCTCCTCCAACCGAACTGCTCCCAGCCACCTCATGCTTTCGGCACATCCGCCCGTGGACATCCCAGTAGATCACCAGCCCTCCCACCTGCCTCCGGACCTAGCCACAACCAAATCATCATCCGAGGCTCTCCTTGAGTCACCATCCCCCCTTAGCCCCGCCATCCAATAGGCGGCCAGCAGCAACCTGCCCTGCCCTCGCCCCCCACACCACCTCTCCCAACCACACCACCTCGTCCAACTCCACTCACTGCACCATGGAGTCCTCTGCATGTTGTCTCAGGAACAGAGGAATCCCGGGCCCCTGCATAAGCACCCGCAACCCCTACCACATCACAAGCACCAGCAGGATCAACAACAGGGTCAGATGGTAGCACAATAGATGGAAACATCCGCCGACATCTGAGCCATTCAAAAAGCTTCAATCGGAAGAGAAAATGCCAGGACCACCACCTTTGGAAGAGAAGTGGGCACGTCCGCAAAAGCAGCGAGCAACACAGATCTTGGGGACCTGCACAATAGAATGAGCAAAATATACACCCAGGCCATTAACCATAGAAACCAAGAAATCAGGCACCATCAGATCAGGAGGAAGATCCTGAATCTGGAACCAACATGGGATTTTAACCGTTGTCAAAGAACTAGTGGACATTGCCGGAGTATAATACTGATACAACACATATGATTCACCCAAAGTATCCACCCCCCGACTAACCAACTGCCACACGCACAGAAGACTCGGCCTCAAACATGATTATGAAGAAATTATTTGGTAGGAATTTCGAGACTGATATCCGGGCAAACCAATCCATACTCGGATGTCCCAAAAACCAAGAACTAAACCTCCCTCGTGTCCAATATGTAACCCGTGAAGTAGCCCAATACCGCAAATGAAACTAGATTCTCAATGGTCCAACATGTCCGGTATGATCAATATCTATCCATGGAGTCCCCGAAGAGTCGTCAATAGAGGATGATCCTCCACAAATTTCCAGAGCTCTTGAACACGGGCAGTCCTACACTCCTGAGCCTTGCTTGATCAATCTGAAAACCTTGGCCGAAAGTGAAACTGTCATTGCTCACAGTCGGGCAAGACAGGAGTTGGGGCTGCCGCCCCCCGGCACCCCCCGAGAGGTATCGGGGGCACCCCCCGAGGTACATCATCTACATGCACACCATGCCACACCCTAGAAGAGGGCACACCCACAAGTGATCCCTTCCTGCACTGTGGGAAGAGGGCATCACCAGATCCAGCCTCCAAGGGGCATGCTTGATGGAATCAAGACCTGGGTCTCCAAAACACAATCTACCTGGGTCTCAATTATACTGAGAGGAAGAGCAATCCAAATACCTCTCAACCGGGGGATTCCCAAGAGCTCCCATCTCCTCCCAATTGCATGCCACTTCCTACAAAATTAGCCTCTTCATACATGCCGAGACCCGCCCCCTTCCCTTTCTTGAGGATTCTTTCTCCTCGCCATCTCCCTCGCTTCAGCCCCAACCATGAGGCTCAATCGACCCCATCAGCCCGCCCCGGCAGGAGCCATGACATCCCAACGGAATCAGCCGCTTGAGGCAACAAGCCACATGTAAACAAAACTGATGCTATATACTTGGCGGAAAGAGCTCGAGCAAGCTTTTCCAACGAGCCCAAGCACCCGGTCTAAGAAGGTATTGAGTGGACTCTTCTTCCATGTTGATGCTAGAGTATCCGGTGTTTTATAAGTGTGTTTTGGATACAAGCATTGACCTTTTTTTGAGGCATAAAGAAATTTGGAACACTTTGATATACAAGTGAATGCTTATGCAGATTATGATTGGAAATCCAAAATACCGCATGTGCTTTTCCCAAGGCTTCATGAATTTCCGCTAGAGAGATTCAATAGGCATATGAATTTTGTAAAAGCACCTTTCGTGATGATCACTCTTTTCATGATTCTTAGAGATCAACCATATGCGTATGATGACGCAGTCAGTTTGAATTCTATAGAGAGTGCTATTACTATCACAGAGGGAAAGCAGATGCTTATGAAAACTTGATGCTAATCATGGCAACTTCTTGTGTCACTGATCTCCTGGAGGCTCTGGATTGGGTGAATCATACCAACCACATCTTACAACCTGCATTTTTTGACCATTTTATCTATCTCTACTCATAAACTCCTATTTTTTCCTTTCTTTTTAGGTTTTTGGCCTCAATTGTATTTTCTTCAATTCTCAAATCAGCGAACACATACACTATGGCTTGAGACTTTGGAAACTTCGGATTTTTGAAGGCTTTTTATATTGCTCGACATCTCAGGCATATGGAAAACTATCAAGACATTATGATGCTATTCCTTTTGATATATGTTTTCTGTGTCTATTTCTCCATATCTATTTGCAACATCATGTTGCTTCCAATGTACTTTTTGATCTATAATTAATGAAAAAAATATCTCATTCTTTCCAAATAATAATAATAATAATAATAATAATAATAATAATAATAATAATAATAATAATAATAATAATTGTATAAATCATCCATTGTAGGTTTGGACCGACATGGCCCTCCTCTGTTCTGTGGTAAAAGTCCTGTATTCATTGGCATCTAGTGTGCTTGTGGAACATAATGAGATTTTAAACGCCTTTGCAAATGTTTTTGAACCTAGGTCCTTATCGGGCCACAGTTCTAGCATGTGCAAAACCCGTAAGGCTGGTAGTTGCAACTTGGCTTCCATATCCTTCTTGGTCATGCCATACCATTGTCCAAACTCATGCATTGCCTAGCCATGACTCAAGACGAAGATCGGACCTAGACTTTCCTGAAAATTGTGCAAGTTTGCAGCCTTTCCGTGATAATGGTAATGCGAGTCGATTGCCTTCTTTGATAATCCTTCTAGTGATTTCTCGCGAAGATCTACATTTGAAGCTGAAGAATCTCGAGGAGTATGAGCCGAACCGTATGTGGAAGAGCGCCACAAGCACTTAGAACGTACGGGCACAGTACCATACGCAAAGCGGAGATACTTGGTTGAGTCTCAGCCAGGGCACTTGCACATACCCAGAACCACGGGTGGAGGATGCCTCGAAGGACGTAGTCCCGAAGCTCGCCATTTGACGCCCATGTGGACTAACTCTTGCTCGGCATCAATCGGCAAGGTCCACCGGAGTTGCCGAGAATGGATTCGTATGGTGTCTATGTCGGTGCCAGGAAATAGATTATAGATGAAATGTGCGTATGGAAAAAGAATAATTTGACATACACAAGATCACCCCATAAATGAGTAACTAAGAATTAATAAAACATCAAAATTTATATTATATAATATTAGAAAAATGCCAACTATGGCATTTATGTAATATAGTGCCCAAGGCAAATACAAATAGTAAATAAGATGCTTAGGGAGCTGAGCCTTGCATCTTCCTCCATGGGAGTTGAGGCTCTGTGGTCGCTGTCTCACAAGTAAGGTGACTTTCCCGGGTACAGGAGGAGAGGCAGCTAGATGCAACCCTCCGGCAGGAAGGTGGTGGCCAACGGTGTTGGCGACGAGCAATTTCATGCTCATTCGAGGCCGCTATATCCGTGCCCAAGGCAATGGCAAGGTCCCAATCTACTAGCATAAGAGTAGACGATGGCTATTTATCTTTTGTGACCCGCCAAAGTGGACAAGGCACAAAGTGCTGCCCATGATGCCTCGGCCTCGAGCAAGGTCCCATGCAACAAAACAGATCTTGCCCTTTTTAAATGCGGACGGAAGGAAGCGCGAGATATGGTTGCCGAGGGCCTTTGCTTCATCCCGGCGGCGTTGTCGAACTTCTTTTATCAATGTCCATGACATCTCTCTTCTTCCTTGGCTTCCTGTTTCTCTTCCCCAAAGATGATTCATATAATTTGGAGCAAGGTCCCATGCAACAAAACAGATCTGCCTTTCTTAAATGCGGGTGGATAGGAAGAAGCGCCAGATATGGTTTCCCCGTCGGCCTTTGCTTCATCCGGTGGCAAGTATCGACGCTTCTTTATCAATGTCCACAGACATCTCTTCTTCCTTGGCTTCCCTCGCTTTCTCTTCCCGAAAGCATGATTCTTATATTTTCCAATAAGTTCTCCCTTCCTCATCGGGTTCCACGGTGACCTCACATCATTGGGATGAGGAGTCCCATGAAAGCTTGGGCGGGTTCTAATGGACACCCCCGCACATCATGTGTCGAAGTCTTATGGGCTCCGTATCCTCCGGCTTTTGAGCTTAACAATCATTGAACTTGTGAAACTCAGCTGGGAATTTAAGAAAGTCACCCATGCAATACCGTGAGTTTCAGAGGACCTCAAATCTTTCATTTGTGCTTTTCGATTAGCAATGGCACCCTGTATGTCCACATGATGTCGAGGAGAAGATACTTCGCCCCGCTGACATAGACTACTGCATATGGGTATCCAGTAAGTAAGTTTGGATCCTTGCCCCCTGGCATCGTGCATTTCTACAACCAATTTTCCATCGAACAAAAATCATCCCCCGACGGATAATGTTCATCCTCCTTTTCCGTGAGGGAGTCTGAGTTCTCACTTTTCTCAACATGGATGTTCTCATTTTCACGCACTGGTCCATTAAAATGGCCAGTGGCATAAACGGACCTCAAAAATAGGTCTCTGATCATCCAAGCATATAATGGAGGGTTGCTTTAGCCCATCTAATAATGCCCCGAGGGATGTTGGAGGCATGTCGGCCGTCCCCATCATCTTGCAAGAAGATCTCTGGCTAAGGGATAGTACGTGGAGGATCTACGTATTTGAATACACCGGGGAACCATGTCTTTAGGATATAGGAATCAAGAACCCAAATAGTCGCTCAAGTGAGCTTGCATGTTACTAATAAGATCTATATCATGAAGCGGATAGGGATGGAGAAGCTCAAAGGGAACCCAGATCCCAATGTTGCCCATCTAGATACCACTTGCTGGCATGCAGAGAAACCCAAGTAAAGGTAAGCAAAGGAATAGTAGGAGGGAGGGAGGGGAGGGAGGGAGAAAGTTTATTATGTCCATTGGGAGGCCTCAAAAGGCCCTATTAGGACAATCAGTTTAAATATCTTCATAAAATAATAGATGAGTTTCCACATCCCTCATCTAGCCTCACTCTCACTCAATTATCCGAATCATCCTCATCAATATTCTGTTGTGATTCTAAACATGTATCTCTATGTCACTTAAAAGTTCAATCAAATAACTCCCAAAGATATCACTATTATATGTGAAGAGGGGCTCGGAGATCTACATGGTCTATCCCATATTTAACCCTTAATGTATCATATGCCATACATCAAAGTAATGTATGGTCCTCGCCCTCAACCTGATTTGTGTTACAAACCTTATAATACCTTTGATCTCTAAAGTATGATATGTCCCCATCCACCTGCTTTCCACCCCTAAATGATGCGAAGCAAGACGGATCCTACTAATAGTGTGTCTCTTTCCGCATTGATATATTTGCCTGTGAAATGTCTTGCTTGCCCCAAGTCCGGGTTTATATTTTGTTTATGTAAGATCATCTTAGTCTTGGGGTGCATCTATAGCTTCATGTATATCAGATTAGAAAGCCATTGCCTTAGATCCAAATTGACTGAGATCATTTCATCCAGCTCAATACCCCATTTGGCAAACCATTTTACAAGATTATGTTGCCATATCCCCTCTCTTTATCGGATTTGGCCCATGGCGCAGTTTTCTAGACTCATCTTTGGGCTAACACTTTTGAAGTAGGTAACACACCTCAAAAATAGCCCTTCATGGCATGAGGCCACTTTCCACCAACATCATTGGGTATGGTGTTTGGGTCTTGACTCCTAGCTCTAGTCTTAAAAACTTTTTTTAAGACTTGCTCCATATCATCCCATAGACATTGAGGAAGACCCGATCCCCAAACCTTGCACCCATACAAGAGCACACTGCACTAGGATTGATACAACTCACCTTAAGAGTCCGTGACCAAAATGTATTCTTCGACACATACCAATGTGCATATAGTGCCTTTGCCCTCCAACAACTCGTTGTGTAATACATGCATTCCACCTAGAGAGAGAGAGAGAGAGAGGAGAGAGAGAGAGAGAGAGAGAGAGAGAGAGAGAGAGAGAGAGAGAGAGATGTGTTTTTACGTCAGGTATGTTTTTCAACATCCTTTAGACATACGACGCCCTCTTCAAGGAGCACCACCCCTACAAGGATACCAAAATAAAGGTCCTAGGATGCCAAGATCCCAGTGAGGTTCAACATCGAGATCCTCAATGTGCTGTAGACGAGTGGACTAACCAATAACGACCAACACGAGAGAGAGAGAGAGAGAGAGAGAGAGAGAGAGAGAGAGAGAGAGAGAGAGAGAGAGATGCTAAGCCACATGTCGATCTAGAGATGACGAGAGAATAATACGAGAGATGAGAGATGGGGAGAGATGGAGAGATGGGTGAGAGGGAAAACCCAACTCCTCACCGAGAGATGTATTCGCCTTTCAATGTACCGTTAGACATTTTCATTGCCCACTAACCAAACAATTAGCCTTAATTTTCACTACCGAAACCGCCTCAAATGTTTCCCACACCGAAAACCATGGGTCCATTTCGCTTCTGATCTTCAAGGCCACTTAATCCTTGCCCAAGTATCCAATTCTCTAACAATTAGCCATTACGATCCGTATTCATCGACGCGGCATTTTGCATTATGTTTTGTGCATTCGCTCATTAAGTTCTCGATCACACTCGCTTTAGGTCGTCCTTATTCCCAATCAATTATTTGATTCAGATGTCTAAGACCTCTCGGGACCGCTTTGCCAAGAATCAAAGAAGCCTTTCAGGCCTCCCCAAGTTGAAAAAAATGGCACCAAGAAGGACCCGGAAAATGACAGGCCGACTCCATGGATGTGCAATTGGAGACTAATTCGAGCCAATTCCTCTTCAAGATACCAAAAGAGATCCAAGCGTGTATTCACTTAAATTCGTGCATCCTCCGATATTGTGAGGAATCTTTAGAACCGATTCTCTTTGGCTATTGTTGTGCATGAGAAGGAAAATCAAAGTGATAGACACACAAAGTATAGTCCCCTGCAATGGATGTATCACGGTGTTCTGACATTCTCAATCTCCTAACGAGATGAAATTGGAAAACCAGAAGTACCCTCAACCTCCAACACACAATGGAGGGAAATTATGATGAAATTGCAGCCCTTTGTTGGGGTTTAGGTGGAGCCGAGACAACTAAAGAAAATTAAATGCATGAAGTTGCAAAGCTAAATTTAAAGATGAGAAGGAGGCTTGTAGCCATATTGTGCTCCGAACCACTTCAACTTGGAAGAAGGACAATGGAAGAAGTGAATATGGTGTTACCTCCGATAATCCAATATCGTGTGGCCGCGGCGACGGTGAATTTGAAGTAATGAAGCTTTAGGCCGCACTCTGCATACTAATTACCTTTAATCTTTTATGAATGATGCTTTTTGAAACTGCTGAACAGATAGCATTTTGAAGACCACTTTGGCCGATCCACCCAATTCAAAACAATGATGAACGCTGAACCACACCAAAGATGTAATCTAATCAATAGGACAATTGGGACAGAAACCAGACAGATTCTTCAAGTCCCAGATCACATGTAATCAGCCCCGAGTTTCGTGGAAAAACCTAAAGTAGAAGTTAAAGTCCAGTTGCAAGCAGATGAGGACATTGCAATGGGAATATCACAGATGGCAAGCACATTTGGGGACACTGGGTGAAGAAATTAGATTTCTAAAGAAGAAAGTGCGAAAAATTGAGTTGGTCGAGGAATTGGAAACAATAAGATACTCGCAAACAAATAAAATTGTGAGTCCATGGCTTCAATGACTCAAAGCATATGTGAAATGACAAAGGAGACATTGCTTTCGAAATTTACCAAAACTTTACAAGCAATAAGAAGGAATAAAGGTTAGTTTTCGATTATTTGCTTTTAGAATTTCTTTTTTGAACTGTCACAAAACCTACCAGTATTCTCTTAAATATTAAAGAAGTTGTACAACCCATTATTTTAGCATTAAATATTGCCTTCTAGTCACAGTCATCAAAATTCGTAAAGGCTACTTAAGCTTCCTCCAATTCTTGCATGCAAGCCGACAATGGAGAGAGAGTCGCGGAATGAAAAGCGCCAACACTCTCCGGCCCGGCTCTTCTTCGGCTCCTCCTCAAGCTCTTCTTCGAGCTCCTCGTTCTATCAAACCTGCACCAACGACTTCTTCCTCTTCATCCGAAAGCTATTTCATTACTCCCACCATGATACCCGCCCATTCTGCTGGAGGAAGTTCTTCCCGATGTGCTAGCAGATTCTCGGCAGCTCGGGGCTGATCACCCCGTCAGCTTAGAAAATATTTTCGTGGAGAATGATGTTTTTCAGAGAATCATGGTAAGAGTCTTCGACAAGGGAGCAAAAAGAAAAGCCGCTTCTCCTCCCCACACCCAAAATTTCAAACCCCGGTTGAAGTTATATCTCACAAGGTTATCCATTGGGCAATAAAGAGACCATTACAGCTTTTTATTGAAATGGCATCGTGGATGACGAGGTTTTGAATGGCAAGAAATTGCAAACAACCTGGACAGTAAGTGGCTATGAGTGTGTCTATGTCAAGCTGGCTGTGAAATGTGGTGCCCATGAAATTGTGAGTAACCTTTCCATGTGATCCAGGTCCCCTTTCTATGCTGGTCCTGACTTTGCCTCACTTTTTTGTTATACATTTTCTTTTATAAAATGCTTTTGTTTATGTGAAATGGCATGGCTGCCATTTTTTTCTCATATGATTGCTCGAACCGACAGATGAAAAACATACCTCTATGTATTCGGCTGTATTTCACATTATCATTGAACGCGATACTTGGACTTCTTGTTTAGTATAGTGAAGTCATTTGACGACCAAGAATGTTTGCAGCTCAAATCTTCAAGTATTTTGAAGAGGGCATTATTTGCCTATGTAACTTTTTTTATGAATACAAACTTCTCTTATCAAACTTGTTTTGTGTACAAATGATTTTTCTTATTCTTCTATGTTCTTTGATTGTGGAAGTCACTTGACTCACAAATTCCTATAACAATTGTCGTATTTCCAAATGAAATGTTTTGAAGGTCCTAATGGAAACTTAGGTCTAATTCAAATCACTTATTCATCATAATGTAAGTAGCCGCCCGACAAAAATTTAAGATAGCGAAATGGAGAAGAATTGAATTTGAATTTAATATTTATTGGTTCTGCTAAAAGAACATTCAAAGATCACACATGTCCGTCAGTTTTTCAAATAACACGTCCTCATTTGATCACCTTTGTTTTTTAAGGATCCGCTCATGGCTTTCCTTCAGTAGTATATTGCGGAGGATCATCTTCAATTGGCGGATGTCTCCAAATTGTCTTCCATTATACAAAAGTTCCAAAGAACACAATATGTGTATGATCTTGGAAGCTTTTATGACATGCTGCGGGCAAGTGTTTTTAATTCTAAATTTTTTCCCTTCACAATGCCAAATCCATTCTCTACACACTTGCCCTACAAATCCTTTTGTTGAACTTACCATAAGCACCATGATTTTGAGGAAAAACTTTAAGGAGAAAGGGCCTGCTAGAATAGGTTTGAATCACCCTAATAGAAGAGGTGGAATAGTTACTTAAACATCTTGGTTTGGGCTGCCCCTTCTTCCGGTTTTACGCCACTAAGAGTCACCACTCTGTTCTTGCAAAATTTGTTTGAGGCAATTTTGTTATAGATGGAGCTCTTCTTGAATTGGTTAAACTCATGGATCGAACTCCGCTCTTGTTACACAAACATTTATAAACATCACATGTAGTCACAATTCCTTGCATGAGACATGAGGCTTCTTATATCTCATTGTAATAGTCTTCCCATTGTCCTTTTTTTGGGCTTTTCTCCATAAAAAAATAAGGAACCGCTAATCCCACCATATATTTAAACCCCTGTAATCATGGAATTCCTTAATGCAATCGAATTAATCTCAGACCCGTGAGGTACGCAAATAAAACGCTTGTACAAGATTGTCTTCGAAGCCAATACAAGTGTGATTTTCTTGGTATATTTCAGATTGTTGCTTTCCAACATAAAATCAATCGACATGGGCGCATATCCCCTTGTGCAAGAAAATACGTAATCCATAGCAACTCACCGGCTTCCTTGGATCATCAGACTTACTTTTATTACGGGCACGAAGATAAGGCACAATTAAACCTACCAATCTCTCAAATGTGAAACTCTTCATCACCGTGAAATTGGTGCCACATATCATCTTCAAAAGAAGCTATACAATTCCATAGGGTTATCGATATTATCCCATTGTGTTCTTTTGCCTTGGAGCAATCCAAAATCTTCTTGGTGGTCTTCTAACCCCTGAACCCGCATAACCATTAAAGTCTGCGGTCACGCAAAAAACATACCATTGTTATCCTCCTAAAACCTCATCATCGAGCAGGGGTCACGGGTCTTCTTGAGCTAAGTTGAGTTTCAATAGCTTTACAAATGATATCTCGTAATGCAAATCCAGTGTCAAAGTCGAAAAAGCATGGCAATCATATCAAGAATGACCGATCCATGGTTTTAGTGGCGAATCGAAGAATGGGAGGCAAACTAGAAATGAATTATCCCACATAGCCCGGAACCAAGAAAAATAGGGCTTGAATATCCCACAATTTGGGCTTCCTGAATGAACGTTACGATGGTTATCCCACATTTTCTCGCGTCTACCGAATTGATGCACGATCGAAAATCCGGAAAGCGGCAAAATTTCGCCAATAGCAGGGTCATAAGCCTCGAGACAATCGTCTCCTCTCCTCCCAAAAATAACGACATTTCAGAGGAACCGTATGTGACGAGAGATGGATTTTTACGAGCATGTAGCCAACCCTTGTGAGAGAGGGAGGAGGGAGGGAGAGAGGGAGGGGCTGGGCGCTTTTGAGGAAATGAGGAGGAAGTAAGAACTTTCCTAAATAAAGTGAGTTTGAAATAAAGTAACTTCCAATCAACTTTATTTGGTTACTTCTTCTTCTTCTTATTCTTATTATTGTTATTGTTATTGTTATTATTGTTATTATTATTATTAATTCATTCTCAGACCCCTTCCTTTTCCTTTGAACAATGGTCAATTTACACGCCTATGCAATATACACAAGACTTACATTTCATAGCAAAACATATATACAATAAGATAAAGATATAAAACAAAGTGTGATGTCATGGCCTACCTGGTGATCCTCTAACTGACGCAAGCGAAAGTTGCAAAACCTTTGGCATTATGGTAACGCTTGGCATGAATAGCACAAAGATTGGCATCACTAAGAAGAGCCACCAAATAGTCCTCTCAGGGTTCGTGAAAGGCAAGGATGGGCATGGTCCGAATCTAAGGTTGCGGTACCAAATTCCTAGGAAGTTGCTGTGACTAACGGGGTTGAAAACTGATACTCCAAAGAAAAAAAAAAAAAATTGCAGTGCTTATTAAGTGCAACAAAAAAATATGTATGTAGGAAATTACTCTGTAGATGTAATATTTAGATGCTAATTTCCCATAGCAGGTATATAATTTGGTTTAAATTTTTCTTTTCTTGGCTTTTATATATTTGGTATTATAGTAATTGTTTTTTTTTTTTTTAATTAGGTCTATTATGTTTCATTTCCTTATTAGGTTTAGGTTTTTATTCATTTCTCCTCAAGCATTTTTTCGCTTTCTTTAGCAATACGTAACTGAACGAAGTATACCAT
>JAJEKV010000024.1:681509-789712 GCA_021234155.1 Isoetes taiwanensis | reverse complement strand
GCCATCATCTAACCAAATCCGCGGATTTTACCACTTACCTGAAAATAAAATTATCCCCAAGATTGGGGATTCCATCTCGCATAATCTTTGACAGTCAGGATTCTGCCACGACACCCACCACATTCAAGGTAACTTTTATTTTCACAGGTCTAAAACCAATTCGAGTCTAACTTTGAAGCCCATGAATGATCCTTAGAGGGCCCCTTGAAATAACATTGTGCATTATTAATAGACTATTGAATGATTCTATAGGCCCTTGAAAATAACATTCTACATGTTTTATTTGCTCATGTATAGACCAAGGGGTACACTCTGTTCTTATAGGGATATGCAATGTTTCTGCAACGAGTCGACCAAAACCCTTGACTGTAAATTCTAAAAGCTCCCATTTCAACTATGTATTGTACTAGAAACAGTATAAAGTTAAGTTAAAAGCAATTATACTATTATCCCTCCATGACATCCCTTTTCCTACCTCTTCGATTCCTGCCACATTGTAATTTTTGCAGCGCCGTAAATATCGAATGCCATCATGTTCAAAACCACGGGTATATATGTGGTATGTCTGGATCTTTGACATGTTATATTTATCTTGACATGTTTAAACCACATCACAAAAAGCCTTTTTGTGGACTCAAAGTGATTTTGCCATTTAAGGTCAAGTTAACACGACCACGTCCGATATTTACGATGTTGTGCAACCTTCCTCTACCTAATCTAACGGCTTTAATTTCTTCTAACTTGTCCATTCCATCATGTCCTCCCTATCTCTAAGAGATCTGCCCATGGCCCTACCCCACGTACTTGCAGTGCACTTATTCGTGTGGTTAAAACTACATTACACTCCATTCGGTATATAGACTTATAAAGATACTAGAAGCACTATAATCAAAAGACTATGGTTTCCATCACACTGCACAGAGTATGTAAAAGATTCCCTTAGTAAGATTTGTGACATGGTTGTTTCCATCATATAAAGCTATGTACCTCCACTAATATCTGTAACTGAAGTAAGGTTTCATAGGGAAACACAAGTCCAAAGGATTTTTTTTCTTTTGTAAAGTACAGCAATTTGCATGCATCGTCACAACCTTATTAAGATTCAAGCTTACTCAAGTGTAAAAACCACTAAAGATTTTTTGTAATGTATCGTAATAGGATTTTTAACGCCCACGGGGCTATCCTCAAGCAGCTACGTGACCTATTAACGCCCATAAAGCATAACCATTACTACTAGGATTAAAAAGTTCTACCGAAAGTTTTTCACGAAAACCTTTTAGAATGCATTTATTACCAGATGCTGTGCTATGAAATATAAATAGGTGATGACTACCGAGGGCTCAATAATTGAAGATGCTCACCAAAACTTCAAGATATATAATGCCAAGTCACAGCATGTATGTGGCTCGGTAGCTTACGGAAGGTGAATGGAATGCTAAAGTCAAATAACCATTTCTAATTATCTCAAAGCAAGGCATCTTAAGAGAGAAAAATACGACAAGTAAACCGAAGGGCAAAACTGCATGTTTTACCAAAATGCGTGACTTCTTGGTCGTGGTTTCTCGTGATATAATTCCAGCTTTATACCAAAATTTATAAAATTCAATGGTTCGATCTCCACGATGAAAGTACGCATATCCTCCATTAGGTTCATTCAAGAACTATATATGGGTTTCCATGATATTCATCACATGCACCAAAGTCTCAGATCATTTGGTAAATGAAGAAATGGGATCCGTAAACCATAAGATGTCTGCATCGCGGCATAAAAATCATTTATTTTCAATGCAAGTGTCTAATGAAGTGAAAGCATCTACTTTTTCTCACATGTTATTATCCAAGAAACATCATCGTCATAAAACACTAAACACATAATTCAAAACTGTATGCATCTAACCTGGCTGTAAAATGGAATCTAGCTAAGCAAGAAGATGTTTTATGGTGAAATAAAAAGTAAGCATTGCCAAGTTCTCTAACTATCCACATGATGTAACCTTGAAGCTTCAAGCAAATAGACGTAGTAATATATGTTCCGTATTGAAAATAAAGTCAAGCTCATTTCAAGGACAACGCGGGTAAAAACTCAATTTTCCACATCATTTTAAGATAATCACTTGGCCATGAAGAATTTTTTCTTTGAAAAATCGATCCCATTAGTCCCTTAATGCAAAGCAATGTACATTCAGGATCGTGTGATATCGAAGCCGCAGAGACTTGAATCAAAACAAACAATCATCATATGGCAAGAGAGTCTCTATCCTTCCCCATCAAAGAAGCTTTATAAAAAAAGGTCGAAAGATTCAATTTGGGCTGCTCCATACTTGATTTAAGGCGTGGTGATCACAACTTTATTTCTAAATGCCGCTTTGCTTTAGAATCGAGGAGGTTTGTGAGTTCCTCAATGCTCGCAACAACAAAAAGTTGTAGAAAGAAGTCAAGAGATAATTGAACGTAATATCTATTCGAAAGGAATAAAAAGATAGCATATATACATGGCTTCTTAAATATGAATATAAACAAAAGGTATAGGATAAAGGCATGATATATTTTGATAATGAAGAGACGATTAAACAAATACCATAAATATAGATGATTATATAACAAGAAAAGATTCTTTGCGCAGAGAAGTGGACAGAAATCAAGGCTTAAGAAAAACAAAGAACCAACCATTGTAAGTGCTTTTGCCATGAGAAGTTCCAAGTTGTTGTTTCCAAGTTCTAGCATGCTTTTCCCAAGTTGTTGTTATTGATATTGATCCATTCCAAGTCAAGTATTGGAGAAGCATGATATATGATCCGAAGTTCTATCAATGGATGGCTACAAGTTAAGATTTCATAGTTACGTTAATTCCATTATGAATAAGAGAATAGAATGTAATAGAATAGAATAGAATAGAATAGAATAGAATATGATTTATCGCCCACTGAGACCAACCGCCTATGGGACCCAAGTACAAAGAGAGAGCAGCAGCGTGACATTACCGATTAAACCCCCTCACCGGCGGTTTCGGGAAAAATCTTTAGTAGCAATAAGGATGCCGAAGACACGCATAGCTTATATACATAATCACAAGTACAACCAGGTTACTGCCTGGACAGGGGCATAATCGAGTTCACAGATCCATTACCTCCCCAGGTAATGATCCCAAATAGCCTACAGAGGCTATGCGCTCAATAGCTCATGCAAGGCCCGGATGGGGCATAACTAACCGAGCATACCGAGCCCTGATATGCTCAGACACGGACAAAGCCCGAGGGCGCGTGACTTTCATCCTCACTGGCTTCAAGGATGCAAAGATCGACAGATTGGCCCTCAATACAGCCTCAATCCATCTCCTCATCTCAATGCGGAGGTGGTGTGCACCTCGTATGCATCGGAAGCAATCAATTCTACGCCATGGGTAGATGTGGGTGCGCAGATAGTGGTGTGGGCCCCTCGTGAGCATGGGATTAACCTGGCCGCCGATAATTTGCCACCTTGACATGTGACAGGCCTCTCGCATCTCCAAAGCTTGGCCATGAAGCAAGCATCCAAGTATCGCCTAAGGCCAAGCCTTCGCAGGTATGCACCGGTTCCACATCTATGTGCTCGCGACATTCTATAGCGAACCATCAATTTGCTTTGTCTTTTCCAAAGAAGTTTTGAGTCGCCGCGGCCCATCGCCATCGCTAGCAAGGTTGGGTAGCCGGGCTTCATCCATAGCTACCACCTTCGAAGTAAATACGTGACGCTCTGCACAAGCAGCCTCTCAGAATGGGAAGGAAGCCTGCTCGAGCAAGATCTCGGATATGGGACTGCGGATTTCACTCCTTGAAGCGTTCAGCCAAGAAGGCCTCTCTGTACCGCCTAGATCACCTAAGTGGTGAGGGATATCACCGCCCCTACATCTCCGCCCCATAGAGAGGACCCATGAATCCAAGGCCCCAACAAAGTGTGGCCGGTGACCCCATGCATACAAATTTCCGCCAGATCGCTATTTTGCATTGCATTAGCCGCGGCTTCAAACCGGCAGCGACCTCGCAGAACCGGAGCGTAATGCATCCTAAAGGGGTGGTAGTAGAAAAACTCAATGCCCAAATACTTATAAGATCGAGCCACTTCCACTACCTTCGTAAGTGAATGAGGGAAGGCGGTGCCGGATGATGGGACCAACAAGCATTCTTTGTCTTGGCCAAGTTAACTCTGCGTCGCGAATTGGCGCAAAGTAGTCCAAAGCATCCGTGGCATTGCATGTCCCTTCCGGGTATATGCAGCGTCAACATCATCAGCATATAGTGAGCGTCGATTATGTGGGTGCATCAACTTAGCACTCCGCCTTCCCCGCTCTCACCAGCCATTCTAGCCGGGTCAATGTACAAGCCGGCGAGCCGCCGGGGATAGAGGGCAGCGCCCCGGCGCACTTAATGTTATTAACAACGGCTCCCCGACAGCCTCAGATATAGCATTCTCGCAAGTCGACGGGGTCCCTTAGCCGCCTCTTTAATCATTCCACAACTTATCCCGAGGCACCGCGGTCAAAGCCTTTAAGTAAATCCACAGCAACAAAGATGTATTCCGCTGATTCCCGCTTATCCTCTATGAGTGTCTTCGCAGAGGAAGATATGGTCAATAGTAGAATGCTCCGGGCGGAAGCCCGGCCACAAGTGAGAGCTTCTCCTCGCGATTTCTCCATCCTCTCCAAAGTCCTTCACCAAGAATCCCTAGCAACTTGGCAAAGACACGTAACTCACCATAATGGTACGATAGTTGGCTGGGCCGTGGGGGTCCCTCGCTTTGTATATGGGCACAACTCTAATGGGTAGTCCAAAGGCGGGGGAAGCCTCTTGCAATGCCCGCTGGAAGAGTACCGTGGAGAACTCAAGACTGATTGGGGGTCAGTCCACTTGAGAAGCCTCACCGCGATACCATCCAAATCAGCCTTCCTGTTAGTGGAGGTAAGCAGGCCCATTATGACATCCCCTTCAAGACGACCAGCAAGTACCGCCTACTCTGGAGGTAATCGGGTGCTCGGCTCCCATTTCTGGGTCATACCGCCGCAAGTATCTCACCCATTGTTCCTCGGGTAATATTTCCGTGGGTCAGGCAGTTTACTCAAGACCTTTTCTCCCGAAGGCTCCTAGGTGGCGTCTAGAAGACCAAACATCTCATATCGAAGTTCAAGAAGGTACCCTGCTTTCTTGGTCTCTGGGAGGAAGGAGCTGATTGACTGGACGGCCTCACGCTTAATGGTGGTGGGGTCCAAAGACTTGGCGGGAGGCATCGCTTCAGCCCCGACATTCGCTATCAACCGATTAAGGGGAAGGTGGTTGCAGCCCCCTCGTGATCCTCGAGAGCGCTTTCCTTCCAAAGCATCCGCCCCTACCCTCGGCGCGAGCCGGGTTCGACCGCCGCCTCGGCCGTTGAAGTGTGGGGAGTCAGCAAAGATCTCGCACCATGCTCAAGCATCCTGATAGACCGTCGTGATGATCATAGTCCGCATTTAAACCGCGGGTACATGGGGTGTTGGGCAATACCGGTTGGCCCGCCAATCTATCTCGGCAAGAATAGTGGGCTGATGGTTCGAGTCTTCCTCGTTCCTACCACCGTCCCCGGCTAATCGGCCGCAGTGATCGGCATAGGCATCGCCGCTCAAGCAGCACGTAATCCAATTACACCGTGCCGCCCGTTCTCCCGCCTACAAGTGAAGCGTTGAGGATCGGCCACCGCTGTTTCATTGCAAATGACTGTGCTCAAAGATATCGCTTCAGCCATCATACCGCCGGCCATACCGCGGTCACCGTCACATCCGGACGCCTTGGCCAAACCATCTCTCTCGGGTCCATTTGCAACATCCCCAGGTAAAATTTTGGGATCTCGCTTCTCAAGTAAGGCCAAGATTGAAATCCTTAAGAAATACGACTTTGCCCAATTGTTCTGTGATCACTGTATGTCATCATATAGATCACATAGGGCTCCCGCCTCGCCCACATCCAAGTGTGTGTGGTAAAGTTGCTCTCAAAGATGTGGAAATAGCAAGCCGCCACAAAGAGAGGGCTGCCATCGCCGTTTCAAGACTCGTATCCATTGCATTCTGGTTGTGCTCGCCCCGCTTTGCAATGTGGAGACCGACACAAGGTCAGTTCGTAGTAACACCTAATTCCTCCGCGGTCCTCGCTTCCCCTGCATTCATTGAAGACAGAGTAGCCGGTATCCCGCAAATCGTAGCTCGACCAAAGATGTTCCCATGTTTCCATGTGAGGAAGATAAGGTCCATGTCCATGGCTTACTCAATTGAGATCGGCCCCCTTCTCATGGAAAGCCACTCACCCTGTGATACTCACGCCGAGGCATGATCCCTGGTTTAGTGGCATGCATCAGCCACTTCAGTCCAAGGGTAGTGGTGGGTCCTGCGGGGAGCTTAAGATGTGGATGCTCAGGCCGGGCCCCCTGCAGGGGACTCGAGGTTTGAGTGCCCGCGATCCCCTGCTTGGGCTGCCTCACCTCTTCAAGATCCTTCCCTCTAATTCAGCCCCGGCCGCCCATGTTCGGGCGCAAGTAGCCCCTCGACTTTGGCCGTACTTCACGCGATCTCTTTCACGTGGCCGGGCCGGGTCCCACAATATACGCAGCCGCCCCCTCAACTCGCCCCGACGCCAGATGGCCACCCGCCCGCACGCCTCAACTGCGGAAGATGACTACCCTGGGGGCGACAAAGGGCCAATCTTATGACGACTCGCTTTCCAATGGTCACAGTGCCGGGAACATCATCCTGGCCCAAGATCCTGGTCTGGAGCCTGAAGTGGAGATGTTCTCCGATCTCCGCTGCCTCGTGACTACTACTGCGGCTCGCCTATTCTCGGGAGTTCGCATGGGCCGCATCTTCGTGTTGGTTGAGGTGGGTGAGGTATAGTCGTGGCCGCTACCGGGTAGTGGGCGCGCCGCCGCGGATCTCATGTGTCCGGCAGTTGTGCTGCGTGCTGACGCCTGTAGGTTGGTGTGGGTTCGCTGCTGGTGTGTTCTTTGCCGGGTTTCGCTTCCCAGCTCCAAAGCTCGCCTTTTGCAGATCGCTGTCATGTCTTGCCATCTCCGCATGCAATGGCAGAGAGTTGCTCATGTGCCTTGGCCCGGGAGGCCCTGCCTGTCGGGCAACGGCATCAGCTCAAGCTCATGTAGCCCCATCTCGGGTATAAATCCTTACCCGGCCAGCTCGGGCCGCTAGCTTCCAAAGCAGCCCGGACTCCTTTGTCTCACAAAGGCGCCCGCAACCTCCGACAGAGGGGCGTCAGGTTCCCTCAACTCGCCCGGATCCGGTGATAGGGTTACGAGTGTCTCCTGCTCTACCTCCTGCCCTATCCCGGCCTACCATATAGCTGCCAACACCTGCGGTCTGCTACACTTCCTCATATCCGCAAGCTTCCTCATAGTATTGCCGTCTCACAAATTGTGGCAGCGGGATGCTATCATCTCACACGCTGACCTCCAATTCTCGCGGATCTGGCCGCTTTTTCCTCGCACCAACCGCAAATATCCGAGATGTTATGTTCTCCACCTCTACTTCCGGAGGTCTACAAGGCGCAGCACTGCTGGCCTCAACTCGATGCGGCTCCAAGGTTCGGACATGGATTGCTCAGGTGGGACCCTACCACGGGCCGACTCCTGGCCTTGGCTCTGCCTCCTCTTCATGGAAGACGCCTCTCCTCCCCGCCTAAGGCCTTCCTTGGTGGCCCCGCTCATGGTCTTCTCCTCGCAGGGCTCTCGGCTGGGTCAACTTGGGCTTACAGGTGTTTGGGCTCCTGTGATGGGTTGGTGTGGTCTCGAGTGTAGCTCACTAACCAAGTGTGGGTCCACACATAAGATCGTATATTCCAGGCCATGGCTTGGGTATGACTTGGGCCACGCATGTGTCAAACAGTGTTTGTGTGGTGGCTAGTGGCAGTGGGCTATCAAAATCGGGCAGGTTGTATGTGTCGCAGCAGGTTGCGGCCCCATGAAGGCCAAGAGGCAGCTTGGTTGGGCCATGGCAATGTCGTAGATGTTGAGCCTAGCTCAACATTAATTTGTATGCCTCAATGCCCAAATTATGGGAGCAAAGGGGCTGAAGTAAAGCAAAAAAGGAAAGTGGCCATTGCATCTCTGATATCCGTGTACCGCTGCCACAAAACCCTAGCACACAGCCCTAAAAAGTGCAGATTTGACACTGAAACAAAGACAAGCATGTAGGCATCATACACCGTTGAAAGCTCTCAAACCAGCTTCTTCCAAATAAAGCCTGCTATCATGGAAAATCGACAACGGATGTGAGAGATAAATAACCGTCATGTCTACCGGTTACAAAACCCGGTAGCACACAGCCCGAAAAAAGTGCCAAATTTGAGCAGAAATGGCAAAGCCAAGCATGCAGGTACCATACACCGTTGAAAGATCTTCAACCAGCCTTCAACAAGCCCAAGCACATGGAAAATCAATAATCGGATGAGATATTACCGAACAAAATCGGCCCAAGACGAGACCATTAATCGAATACTTACTAAACATACAAGTTTTAGCACACAACCCATCTTCGTGGAGAAGTGGACACTTGACTGCTACAAGAATAAACAAACCCAACATTGTTGACTACTTAGGCCATGCAGCAAAACATGGATGGCTAATAATTAAAACTCATTTTTGTGATCTTGACCACTAGCATTGATGACTTAACATGATTATGGCATGGAAGACTTTTGTGTTTTTGAAAAGTTTCTTTAAAAATCCAAGACACCGTTATTTTGGACCATATGAACCCTCAAATTATTTAATAAATCACATTTAAACAACAAATGAATACAATGACTATAGAACAACATGGTACAACAAAAGTACTACTGAACATCATGCATTCACAAGATAATACAAAGGTAAATTTCCAAAGGAAGAGAACAATACATATGTATATGAAAAGCAATTTACACAAAAAGAGAGATTTGTTAGATCAACTACAAGAGAAAAGAAGAATTCAACCAATAAGCTCCTATGAAAGCAGGAATATAACTTATAACCCTTTATCAAATAGAGATTGGTGTACTAAATTCAATAGAATATAATTAAATGGAGTGAATCAAGATCCCTCAGCAAGACTCCGTGAGGTTATCGAGTAGCAACCATGGTGGCTTTATCACCATCCGATACCCATTGCCAACCTCGTGGATCTCCTCTAACCAAGACTCGACATCTATGCTCGAAGTGCACGTAGCCAGTGTCCTCGAAGAATACCAGTGCTTGCAGCAATCACTTTTGATCCTTGACAATGGACTTGGCTGCAGCTCCTCAAGACGTGACTGTATATTGATGATTACTTATAAATGAAAAATGTATATGGAATCAAATCAAGAATGATTGAACATCACATAGCATCCATATGTAAAGGGATCCTAATCATAGTTTTAGCTTAACAACCTTTGTTTAAATAATCCAAATGAGAGTGCTAAATAGGGCTACACATAGAATAGTTCCTGGTTGCTAATATAATAATAACATTAAAAAGTGACATGTGGAAAGCTTGGTTATTGGAAGGTTGTCTAACGAGAGCGAGCATTAAGTAGTAAAGAAATTAATATTGATTCGTGTACCTTTGATGGAGAAAACATAATGTAAAGATTTATTGGATAACAAGATGTTATATATAGGCATAGTTATTCGGACTTGTGAGTGGGTTCACTATCATTTCAAGAGTAAGTTGTCCCGTAAGGACCATAGAAAGTCATACTTCCGACGAGCTTGGAGGATGACAACCTCATACTCCATGGTCGGGCTTATCATCAAGAGGTTGAACAAGCTATTCATTGCTCGGATAGAGTTCCTAAAGGTGGTCTTCTATCCGTGAGTACTTCCTCGCCAGGTTCTCCCCCAATAGGACCATCCCTCAAGTACATGGTGTCTGTAGTCATGGGCGATTATCTCGAGGAAGCATCACAATCTCCCCGCCGCATCGGGCGAGTCAGTGTGTTTAATGCGGGAATCATCCCCGTGGCCAACAATAAATGGGTATGATGTGGGTATCTTGATTGCAAGAAAATGGATAAATTCAAGAAGCATGAAGGAAGAAGAGAAGTTCATGACTTTGCCGATTATACCCTTAGGTAATCGACAAGAAAGCAAACAAGGAATCAAGTCTAATAAAAATCAAGACGCAGGTGTATAGAGTAGAAGGGATGAGATTATATAGATCAACTATCCTTATATCAAGAGTTACCCTACCACGGGAGTAATGCTAGACTCTTAAGACGATAAAGAACTGATAACCCTATGACAATTTGTTAACCTAAGGTTCAACATAGGGTTTTCTATTATGAGATTGGAGAGGATTGGCTCCTTTTATTATGAGGGAACCAAAATATCACAATATTTGAAACCGATCAAAATTTGAAGCTGATATGATAACTTAAGAAAATAGGTTAATTGTATGAAGCATAGTTGATATTGGGACACAAAGGATATTTAGCTAAAGGAGCCTTTTAGAAAACTCTCTTCTATCGGGTAGTAACCTTTAACAAGTGCATAATCCTGGAGGATCATAGTTTATAAAAAGGGGACTGAAGCACCATAAGGCACTAAAGGAAGGGTTGAAGGGGGACCATCAAAATGTAGGCATGATACAATTCCAAATACAAAGTTGGGCCGTTGTCCAGTTTGGGAAGTCGATGGCTCAACCACATCATAAAGGCACATATAGGCAATGTGTTTTGTTTCAAGGAACTACCAAGGTTACACTTTAGCTAAGTTAGAGCAAGTAGCCTAACATTGCAGTGGATGAGGATATATGTCTATTATGTATGTATTATGTACAAATACGAAGTAGACATCTTGGAGAGGTGATCTATGCAAGACACGAGGAGAGAAAGACGACTGTGCCCCAATCTTACCAATGAAGGGTCTGAGTATGTGGAATGCGTAACAATACCAATCTGGCGGCATGCTAAGGTAGGATGTTGTAGTTGGCACTTGAAATAAAATGAACGGCAATAGAATAAGCTCAAGATGATGGGGTTCAATAGTACAATAGTACAATTCTAGGATCGCAGCTTAATAACAATTACTCAAAGAAGCTCGAATGTGTCTTGCATAGACACCGAAGACCAGATCTCCCACACGATCCATACCCGAATCAAAAAGTAGGTGAACCCCATGGGTTACATGGAGGTATAAGCTAGAACATAACATCAATACAAGTCAAAGCAGGAAAATAATTGTTCGGGTTATATTTCAGACATAGGTATTTTAGGAAGGCTTACAAGGCAGCGCCTCGATGACTCGAGGTAACTTTACGATTCTTACTTAAGGTCGACTCGCTAACATAATGCATGACTATGGCTTAGATGAAGATGTTAAGTCATTTGTAATGCCACAACAGCTGCATAACATCGCGATGTGTTCCAATGACTAACATTTCTAGGGTGTACGCCAGCTGAATCATAACCCCAAAGTGTGTGTGGATTAAAAGACACAAGAAAAAAATCATTTGCACAGCTATAGACTCATATATCATACTTATCTATATTATGGGCTTAGAAGCCAAACAAGAGGGTTAAAATATTTAGAGGAGTAAATGGATTGGTGGCCCCATGGAATAACGCTCACAACCAAAGGGAAATTGTATATGATGCATCACGTGTATAGTCGATGAGCAATGTTGAAATTAATAAGCAATACGCTGCAATGAATGGGCACGAAAATGGCTGTGGACATTAGAAGACATATTAAAGAAGGAAAGGAATGAAAGACCCTGTCACCCTTGTTTATTATATTTAGCAACCTGGAAGGTCTTTACCACAAATTTTAGATGAGTGGCATGACTTGAGGTGCCCTCTTTGTAGCATATGGATAGATGTCCTATTGAAAGGCAGGAAGAGCTGAGATCTCTTTAAACACTTCGTGTGTGGCTTAGGGAAGAAGACTTTCAATCTTCGGGATAACATGGTGGATTGAATTCACCAAGAACCTTTTACTATAAGAGGTCTTAATGTGAGAGGTCATTATTATGCGGTATTATCCTTTGGGATATTCAAGTACAATCCCTTGGGATATGTAATTTCATCGGAGCTTAATGATGTTTTAGGCTATAATGGTTGGAAACACTTTCGTACCCAACCATATCTAGATACTCCTAGAAGGAGATGACCAACAACAATGGTTGTATGCCATTGGACCGTTATAGAACAACTCAAAAGAGGGCCGTCATTAATTTAACAGTGTGTGGCTTGCATAAATAATCACCGCCATATAGGAGTGTGAAGTTTGGCAATAAAAATAATATCATAAAGCTTGTACTCTAGATAAATTATAGTAAAGTATTGACATTGTTGTGGGGTTTCAACACAAGCAGTCACTATGTGTTACAGAGTATGTATCATGCTACCGGGGAGTGATCCATAAAAGAACACGACTAATCGAGAAGAAGTAGTGAAGGGTGGTAGATTAAAGCTTTGACCCATGGTCTAGGAGGGGTGTCAGATGGCAGTCCCTAGTCGGGCTTGGGCCAAGAGAGATCCTTTTCTCCGGGAGTGAGATTTGGTCAAGGCTTAGGACACTAAAGAGAAACAACTTAACTATAATTATGTCTATAAAATTTTACTTAACCCTCAATTTATACACATCGAATAAGGTCTAATATAAAAGCATATGAATGTAGTATATATTAAGTCATAGCAAGGCTGAGAGAAATTTACTACCGAGATGTGTGCTAGGGGAAATATATTTAAAGCTCTGAGTCGCCGAAAGAATATCATCGGTGATAGTGGATTAGAATTTAACTTAGAAGTTTCTATATTACTCAGAGGAGTTCCCTTCCATCGCTCAGCATGAAAGTTCGACAATATGGTTGCGAGAACCATTCCGTAGTGACAGTAAGAACCCTTAGCTTATTCCTACCTCACCATAGTTGCACAAGTCCGAGGGATTTGTTTTACCACATCGTTGGTTTAGGGAAGGTGATTACTAGACAGAAGTCTTATTATAGAAAACAGAGATACTATTGGTTAAGTAGAACAAGAGAATTTATTAAAAGGAGTTTTACTGTGTTGGTAAAGGGTTTGGCTTGGTGGTTTGAAGTCACGGGTTGAAGCCCCCATAATCTACTTTTGTTAAAAGAGTTATCGTGCAAAGTATAGATGTGTGTATTAGAAATATATCATATGTATTACATTCGAGAAGCTTGGCAAGGTAAGTACCTAAGGCTGGAGTTGGGAGGTTGCGTAGTTTAAATTTGGCTTCTAGGACAAAAAAATATTTATACAACAAAAATACGACGAATTTTTTTTTGTATGATGGAAATTTATATATGTGAAAAATATGGGGCGTGATGGCAAATCTTGGAGTTTCTTTTTGAATTCTAAGACTTGACTTTGCCGATCATGCCCCTTTGGCTCTAGGGCCTATCCGATGTCGCGAAAACATTTATACAACAAAAATACGATTTAATTTTTTTTTTGTATGATGGAAATTCTATATATGTGAAAAATACTATGGGGCGTGATGGCAAAATCCCTGGAGTTTCTTTTGAATTTAAGACTTGACTTTGCCGATCATGCCCTTTTTTTGGCTCTAGGGCTCATCCGACAACAAGAACGCATCCCATCTATGCTCCTTGGTCGCTTGACCTGCCTTTATCACAGGAAATCGCCTCCATATATGGCTGCCACATACTATAAAAAACAAATTTATATATGTTTAAGCTATGACCCATTGATGTTATTTTTCAATATATATCGGCATAGTATACATGGATGCTAGTTTATTAAAAAAAAAAAATCTTGGAGTAATGATCTTCATACTGCATGCATGTAAGCCCAAGTTTATGGAACATGCCATAATTCACTAATAATCCAGTTAATTAATATAAGGGCTGTTGATAACGATATTAACTCATCTATGGGATGAGTGTTAAATTGTTAAATATCTTCACAAAATATCTTCACAAAATCACAAAACCAAGCTTAAAACAATGCTGACTGTAACTTTATATACTCAGAAATATCTCCACAAGACCAAGCTTAAGGCAACGCTGGCTGTAACTCTGTGTACTCAGAAAATAATGCAAGGGTTTTACCAGCCAGAGTTGGATCTCCAGATATTGAGACTAAGCTCCCCTTCTGCCGGAATCAAGAGTAAGTCACATTGCTTTAAAACAAAACCTTCTCCCTGCACAAATGTAAACAACAAACTGGATTGCAACTGAGTGCATCGCTTCTTCAATCCAATCGATCCTGCACCTGCATTTTCAACAGATAATCAGAGTAAATCAATCCAACCGACCTCTTTCGGAATCCTACTCCTGGTTATGGATAAGTAGCTGCGAAACTTGTAGTGATCCGATACTTCAATAATAACTATCTAATTGCAAGCAGCTGCGGAACCTGCAGCGGGATCTGATCTTCTTCTGGTCAATAACAGCACTCAATTCAATGATCGATCTGCCACACAGACTGGCCGTTTGCTTTCTGCCATATATTTTGTCACACCCAGAACATCCCTTTTATTGTTTTTTTCCTTTCCACCGACATGCACATGAAATGACATGTGTTCTAAATCATCCATATGTACAAACACCAATGGCTTCATCCAAAATCCATAATATGGCATGATATACTAACACTTCCCCTTCATGCCATATTATCTAATACCGAGTATTTCTTTTCTTTGAATAGCGTAAGCTTTCTTTCCGTCATGGCTTTAGTGAACAAATCTGCTGCTTGATATGAAGTCTTCATATACTGCATGGACAAATCTCATTTTTTAGTGATAAGATCTCGTGATGAAATGAATATGTAATTCAATATGTTGGCCCTCTCGTGATGCACAGTGGTTTCTTGCTATAGCAATACAAACCAAACTATCACTGAAGCAACGAGGATCAGCTCTGAGGTATACCCAGTTTCAATCAACAATCTCTTTACCCAAACAATTTTTGCCGATAGGAACGATGCGTATATTCTCGCTTCCGCAGATGACATGGCAACACATGATTGTTCCTCCAAGGAGGCTATACTCTCCCGCAGTATTAAAGACAGCCTCGGGAGGTAGACCTTTTGGCATCAAGATTCCTTCCCGCCAGGTTCCGTAAGCAAAATAAGGTCGATTATCTCGAATTGAATGTAATTCCATGGTCTTTCGTGATCCTTTAGATATCTCGTGATTCTTTTGGATGCACCAGTTGAGCTTTCCTCATGGATTGTTATTGTATCTTACTTAGCATCACCGTGATAAGAACACCGATTTAGTGCAATTTGCCACAGTGACACCCAATAAGTTTCCTATATGGAACATTCTCCATTTCCTTCTTTTTGACATTCCGATGACTCGCAAAGGCTACTGAGATTTTATATCCTGCTAAGCATTAGAGGTACTAACGGGTTTGCATTTTCTAGTCCAAACCTTTTTATCATATTCTCTATATGTTCTTTGTCCTATGAGCTTAAGCATTCTATTTTCGTCTCGCAGCATTTCCAATTCCTATATGTATCATCATTTTGAACCTTTTCTTTGTGAATTTCCTTGCATTTTCAAGAATTGTATGCTATCTCGCAGCCATTATGCAATCATCAACATGCTGCAATAATGCAGACCCCACCTTTAGCGTGTCTCAACATGTATATATTTTGGCCATTATTAAGCTTTTCAAACTTTTGTCTCGATCAAATACTTGTCCATGGACATTGTACTATCCCTTGTGGTGCTTGCTTCAATCCATAAATTGCACGTTTTAGCCTCCAAACTATTTTCTCCTTCTTCAAAACTGAGCTTGCCTCATGTATATTTCTTCCGTATCAGCATCACTGAATTAGCTTTTACATCCATATGATGTACATCAATCAAGTTTCATGGCATTAGCTATTACAAACAATTCTTATACTTGTTAATTTCACAACTGGAGAATACGCCCATCATAGTCTATTCCTTTCTTTGAGAAAAACCTGAGCAACTAATCTTGCCGTGAACCTTTTGACCCATCAGCATTTGGTTTTGACTTATAATCCATTTGTTTCCAACCAAATTTCTTATTTGTTGACATTTTACTAGTTCATATGTACCAGCTTTTAAAGATTCCATCTCTTCTCATTCACCCTTTTCTCAATTTATGGCATCATGAAAGGATTTAGGCATCTCAGTTCAAATACAACCATCAAGGAAGGATATCTTAACTGGGCCTTTCCTTTATTCTCCTACTTTTAATTGCATCTACATCTTCCATACATTTCGGATTATAGTCTATACCTATCTTTGAGTTTCTACCTCTGATTTCCTTTCCGGCCAAGTGCTATAGGTACAGCTTCATTGTGATGGTTGTGTATGTATTCCATCGCCATGTCCTTCTACACCATTGACCGCCTCATCTTCTTCTGGTCCGAATCTCAAGGCTCAATAATGTTAGTCTCTTTGAACCATAACCAATTGTGCTACTTCATATTTACTTTCAATCTTGGGGTTTGTAACTTCATGCCTCATTCCTTTATAAAAATTTGACCCATCAAGATTTGTTTTGACTTATAAATCTATTTGTTTCCAACCAAATTCCTTTATTTGCTAGACATTTTACTAGTTCATATGTACCAGTTTCTTTTAAAAGATTCCATCTCTTCCTTGCATTGCTCTCAACCATTCGGGCCTCTTTCCTCGAATTTATGCATCATGAAAGGATTTTAGGTATCCTTGAAGTTCAAAATACAAACCATCAAGGAAGTTGATATCTTAATCCGGGGCCTTCCTATTCTTCTACTTTTACTCCGCACTATATCTTCCATACATTTCGATTATAGTCTACACTGTGATTCTTTGAGTTTTTCAATCGATTTTCCGCTATGCTTATAGGTATAGCTTCAGCTTTGTGATGGCTGGTATTCCAACGCTGCTGTCCTTCTACATTCCTCATTGGATCGGCCCATCTTCTCGGTCCTAACTGCGGCCGGGCTACGCCGCCTTTGAACCATAACCAACTGTGCTATCATATTTACTTTCAATCTTGGGGGTTTGTAACTTCATGCCTATCTTTATAAAATTTGTTCTCGCTAAAAATGACGCCCCGACTAATTACATCCCTTGATTCCTCAATGCTAATCCATTAGAATCCTATTTCATTTCTATCATCCAATTTCACTTTAATTCCTCGTACATGAACATATGCTAGAACTACAAGCCTGAAGTAATCATATATGCATACCGCTTACCTTTGACCAAATTACCCAGTATATTACCATTTACGCGTTTGAGTAACTTGTTTTGTATGAAGAACACAAATAATTAGCAGAATTCTAAATATTATCATTGGATTCACAACATCCAACTGCTAGGCTTTTTTCTTTTCAAGAACTCATTTTGTTGTGGTGAATACCTACATGTTAGTTGCCTTCTTATTCCATGTTTAACACAATATTGTTTGAACCTTTGCTGCTAGATATTCACCTTCTATCAGATCTATCGCATTTGGGCTTACGCCTGCTTTGCAGTTTCCATCTCGCTAATATATCGTAAAGGCATCATGTTTATCTTTGGAAGACAAACAGACAGCATTTTCCCATTCTAATTTAAATCATCAATGAAGGATATGTAATATTTCACCTGCCTTCCGCTCACTTAAAGGTCCATAAAGATCGCATGCAACAAGGTCAAGAGGGCCCGGCAGCTCTTTCTTTGATCCGTTAAATAGGGCGCTCTAGCACTTTCCATTATGCATCCGAACAAATAAATTTTCACCTCGTGGCTGCCTACCCATGAATAAACCCTTTTTATCATGTACCTGATATTGTTTATATTGTATGTGCTGGTCCGCTATGCCAAGTTGAAGTCAGATTTAAACCGATAACATATTTATACTTTGCAAAGACTCTCTATTTGAGAACTCGAAGAGGTGCCAACAACCGGGTTCAGATTACTAGTTCGTATAAAAGTTTTTTTTTTTTTTTTTTTTTTATGTATAAATGATCATGGTAGGTACGAAAAGCATGTCGAGTTGAGTCCGTCAAGAAAAAGGAGAAAAGACCAATGGTTAAACTTAGATATGTGTACAACAGGATACTTGGTAATCTAAGTGAAAAGCTTTCCGGCTATGAAAAAAAACAAGATGCATGTAAGATGTGCTTTAACATGAAAACATGTAGTAAATAAGTCTAGGGCTAGCTGGAAATACATGAATAAATTTGAAAGTTAGTAATAATACAGGAAAAGACCTTAGGATATTTGATATATTGCTATATTGGTCAAGCTTATTGGCTAAAGGAAAGTTAATCCCATAATCGAAAATTTTAGGGCAGATTGACTTTCACGCTCGGCCTCGTTACCTGGGTAAATCCGCCAAAGAAAGCTCCGCCCCATCATCTACATGATTATCTGAAGCAGAGCTGGCCAGAAAGATGCAAATCCGATTACCAGGGCGTGGACTAGCCTGGCCCATAATCCCAATCGGCGAGCGTAGAGATGGAAAGAAAGCAGGACCTTAATTTTGGTTACCAGAAAAGGTTGGTACATGAAAAAGTGAATTTAGCAACAAGTAAAGAATCTGCTCCAAAGATTACAAGATTGCTAAGGTCTCTCGAACCAAAAGCATTGCTCGTGGCTAATTGTGCCAGGTGAATATTCCAAGATAGTATACCTTAATCGTGGAGAATGCCGGGCGCACCACGCCGAGATGGATGTCGGGCAAAAATGTGTAGTGCTGGTGAAAAGAGATGGGCAAAGGTCTACAACGTACCAAGTATGTGGATTCACCACCAGCTACGGTTGACGAAAATTCTAGCAAGTCCAAAGGACCTGGAGCGCACTTCGTGTTCTATTAATTAGATCATTTTCATTGATAAATCTAGATGTGGGATCTCTCATGAATGGATATGTTATAATTCAACCGGGTTTTGCTGCGTAATATGGTAGATCCAGATATAATAGCCAGAGCAATTTTAATATTGTTTTAACAGAAATGCAAGGATACAATATGTCAAGTTTTGCTTGAAATGGTAGCAAGGTCCGTAGAGTAAACCTAATGCATTAAACTCCGATTCTCCACTAATAGTTAATATAAAGTCGTAGTTTATAGAGTCAGTCGAGTAAGTACATAGGAATATAACCGATATAGTTATCTTTCATCATGAGATATGTAAGATCTTTATAATATAATGGCTGTGGAGCATCCTAAGGTGTTTTGCACAGAACATGAGATGAACTAGTTGAATTTATGTTCCAAGCTAGTTAACAATATGAAATGAAACTTGTAATGTTTGTTATGATGTAAGGAATCCGGAATGACTCTCCCACCGAAATTAACTGTGGCATTTGCATAATGTTGAATGTATTATAACCCGATATAACTTATGGCAATAATAAAAAGATGTACATAAGGTCAATGTCATGTAGACTTAGGGATAAGTTATAGAGATATTAATATATGTTCGTATATAATTTTAAACCGGATTTTATCGTGTAATGTAGATGTGCAAATATCCGACGAGATCCATATGCTTATTGTCTTCGAGGTTAATTTCACTTTGTCAAGCATAGTTAAGTTATGAATCTTAATGACCTGAGTGTGTTGCTTGGGGAAGAGTAACAGTGACACCGGTGAACTATTTTCTTTTACAGCTTTTTGTTGCTTAAATGTCCTTACCCCATGATATGTTTGTGAAGCAAGGTGGATGAAGAGGCGTTTAACCTAAAAGTCCCACATGACACCGCTACCTCAAAGATGGCAAACCATACTAAATGCTTAAGTTTTTGTTGTTTTAAAAGGTGTACGTAACTTTTACTCTCGCTATGTTTTGTTTAAAAGATGGAAGATAAAAAGCTAAAATTCTTTCTATTAATTGGTCTTGAAGATTCAAGTTATGGGCCATGAACTTGGAAATACTGCTCTCGTGGATTCTTTTGTCTTATGTTTATTGTTACGTAAAACTCACGATATAAGATCTCGCGGATTTTATGGGTCTCTGATGTATTTGAAAATATTTTGAGTTACAATAATTTTACCGGCTATGTTGTTAGCTTATGGAAAAAGTGTAACTGTGATCATGGCCCTGCTTGTTTAAATTCACCTACTTAAATACAAGGGCTGCTTATTGAATCGAATTTAGTCCTTAAAAAGGTCCGAACTAGATTGAAGTCCTGCCTTTGACAGTTTAGAGGTTTTTGTTCTCAATTCCAGCTTCCTTGGTTATGTACCAAGTCTTGATCTCGGCTACAAAACGTGTAGGTGAATTGCTATCGTTTACTAAGACATTCTAACATCTCATGATTTTTTATTATAGGTGATGAATCGGAACATGAGCCAATCAATGACACAATATATGGATCAAGGAGCTATTGCTTTACAATATGACAAATGCAATATTGACAGTCCAAATTTTGCTGTTCAAAATATTGTGGCGTGCATCAAAGGCAAGGATATCCACTCTTTCATCACATTTAAAGAATGCAATTTACTTGATAAAAGCCTTTCCCCAGTAATGTACCTTGGATTTAACGGTTGGTTTAAAGTATACCAACAAATCAAGATGGTGAACTTTGAATTTTCTAAAGCTAAGGAGATTATTGCTGTTGTTTATGCTGATATAAGCAGTATTCTATATGAAAGGACCTGCTTAGAAGATTTACAGGCCAGTAAATTTGTGTTAGGACTTTCAGCTTTAGAAGCTGCCAATGACATTATACCGTCATCCACGTGGAATCATGCACCTCTTGTGGCCTTTCTCCTTACAGTTAGTGTACCAGAAATGCCTAGAATCACAAGTAGAGCAAGTAGGAGGTAATCCATTCCATCTGAGATCCAAGAATGTTTTTTGGCCAAAGCAATCTGTGAAAGGAATAGAGGTAGAAATTTCTTTGGAAAGGTCAATCTGGACATAAACGACAGGAGGCTTCTAGGGAGCATAAACAGTAGAAACATAATTTTCAATTGAGTTAAACAGATTCCTCGTTCCAATAAATTGGATTTAAGCCAAATAAAGATGTTGAGGCTACATAAATTTTTTTGAGATCAACAGTTCAAAGCTTGGGATTCCATTTTATGAAGGATAAGTGGAAATTCTCAAAGACAAGAATACCACTATGCAGAAGGAAATTAGCAGACCTTTGGCTTCCACATTCAATCATGATGTAAGGATAATTAACCCAATAAACAGCCTTGATTGAAAGTCCTTTTCGAAGAGAAAGTAGGAATGACCATAACGTTTCAATACTGATACCAACCTTGTTAATCTTAACAATAACATCAGTATTCGAGAGACATTTCAAATTTTCAAGCACCATTGGAGAGTTGAGATAAATACCATGAACGGTAGCAAGAGATGTTTGGTCGTTCTTGTATAGAGTCCCAGTTTTCATCGGAATTTACTTCATTAACAGGCCTCATGATCCCATAAGGAAAAGGAACTCCAGTAGCGGGGTTAATTTGAGGACGATTGCAAATTGCCCTTGGAACTTTTGAAAGATTATCCCAAATTGGAGTCTTATCAGAAAGAGGAGTTATTTTGCTTTTATCTAGCGTAGTAAGATCCTTGAAATTTCCAAAGGGGATGAAATTTGAAGGATCAAAGAGGTTTTCAAGATTTGACAAAAGAGTGATCCGATCCGCCTGCTAGCAGAGAAGCAATGGAGAAAGGGCAATGTCAAGAATTTAGATTTAACGAGCCACTAGAACTCATAATTGCATTAGGAGAGAACAACAAGGGGAAAAATTGGACGCGGAAAAGGTGGGGAGGGTTAAAGAAAGGGAAAAATCAGAGGCAGAGTGGCGAATTGAACAATGCAGTGGAAATGGATTACCTTCAAATGCTAAACTATAGAAAGTAGTCATCACTAGATCACGTAAGATTTAATTAATCAAGATGGAGAGTACAATTTGACAATAATTTTCTCTTCCGACCAGTCACAATGCACTCTAAATATTGCATAGCTTGAATTCTTCTATTTTTGACAAATTTCTCTAATCAAGAATCAATGATCTCTGTTTCAAATTCAACACAGCTTGGTACAAAGGTGTATTCCTGTGAGAAATAATTCTCTCGGAAGAAGTTCTCTGTTAAGAACGAATTCCAAAGATCAGTATGAGGGCCACGAAGAAATCCGCAAATAAGTTTCTGTCCCTGCTTGATTATTGCAAAAATTTTAGATTCCATAAGAGAGCAATTTGTAAGCAATTCAATGAAACTGACCCTCTACAAGGGCAGCCACTCTAATTGCTTGAATTTCCCCTCCAACCCGACACAATTTTCGAGTTTCACGGAAGGCTTTTGCGAAGAATCGAATTCAAACAGAAAAAGGAGGAAGAGGACAAAAAATTCAAGGAAAATGGCGCAGGCATTTTTTCCCATATTTTATGTAATAAAAAGTACAGAGTACAATGTTTCAAACTTCACAGAGGACTACTACAGTAAATAAAAGAAGTATAAGATAGATACCAATGATTAAAGGAACCTGGTTCTCAAAATGTTGTGTCTGTGGTGCATAGCGGAGTGTTGCATTGTTGGGGTCACAGACAGCCTAAAACTAGCTAGACTTAGTACAAGCCCTTCAGCCAACTCCTCCCCTAAAAGCCTGGTGCAGGATATATAGAAGCTTGTTGGGGTGATTACCAGTCACCACAGTCATCACCTGCACCACATTCACCACATTCACCACTATTGAGGTGATAGTATACCGTATATGGAGTGATGTATGCGCATGCACGCATGCAGGATATTTGCACGTATGCATTGTGGAGCCATTATGAGCAGTATTATCTGAGCAGAGAGAGAGAGAGCAAAGGGACGGTGTATTGGGAGAGTGTGTATTCATTGATCTAGCTATGGAGATGATGATTCTTTTGTGTTGTGCATTGCTTTGTTCTCATAGATTGAGCTTGTATTGTTGGGTTTTTATCCTTCTTGCAAGGTTAGAGTTCAGTGCTCTAATAATTTGGCTAACTATGGTGCTCGACTGCACCATTGATCTAAAAGAATTTCCATTGAAAAGGAGTTGTTACCATTGGTATTGGTGATCGTCCGGTAAAGAACGCACCATTGAGAAAGGAGCAATTTCTTGTGTGAAGGGAATTTTGCCGTAATTGATTTGTGGGGTAGAATTTGACAAGGGGAGCATAGTTTTATGCCCAAGAGAAGTAAGAAGGAGATCCCACCAAGCTCCATCAGTCATAAGAAGGGGACCGGGTGAGTCAATCTTTGGGCTCAAAATTGCATCAAGATTCAATTTCGTTTTCAGATTTGGGAGCGCATCCGGGGTCTAGTTCTCGTGATCCGTGAGGTTTTGATTCCATTTACCCCATCTAGAAGGTAATCCAATTTCGCTTTTTCAAATTGAAGGGAGATTCAATTTCGTTTTTCCAATTCCAAGAAACCCAAGAAGAGGCAGAGATGGTCAGATACCACCTATGGTATGGGGTTTTCGCACAATGGGGATTCCAAAGTTTGATGATCCGTGGATCGATCCTTTGAAGCATATTGTGAAGTTTGAGAGGTATTGCCAAAGAATGTAAGTTACCGGGCTGATTACTTGCTTTGGTTTCATAGTTCTTTTGCAAGATTCAAAGGAGGAATGGGCACAAACTCAAATGACATACCATGACATATCAGAATTAAAGGAAGCTTTCATCGCTAATTATCAAGAAGTTCATGGTAAGGATAAGACTATGGAAAGGTGGACCAATTTCACACAAAAAGGAAGATGAATCAATTAGAGAGTATAATCGTGAGGTATATTGGCGGTTCTCAAAGCCGAGTTCATTGAAGATTGCAAGGAATGATGAAATGGATATCCAATGGTATGTGAAGGGGCTGAAACGAGCTATTGCTCATAAGGTGAAGGCTAAACAGCCTACAACATTGTTAGAAGCACAAAAGTATGCTCTCAAGGCTGAAGATAAGCTCGGATACATTCATGAAGTTGCCAAGCCCAGAGCATAAAACAGAGGATATTGCAGCCAAGATTTCTAAGCTTACAATTGGTGAGAAGCCAAGGGAGGTTCAGTTTATTACTTGTGAGTATTGTGGGTCTATTGGGCATTCTGATACTACATGTAGATTGCTGAAATTCTGCTCAAGATGCCAAATCAAGGGCCATAATGATCAAGAATGTAGGGAGAAGAGATTCTTTGAGAGGGGCCAATCCGGTATTTGCTGTTATGCAACAAGCACCACCTATTCCTATTCAACCAATGCAAGCAGCACCTATCATGCCACAAGTGCCAATGATGCCACAAGCTCCAATTGCCCAACAAGTTCCAATGGGTTCCACACCAATGGTGCAGCCAAAACAGGGATGGTATCCAAGTAAGGCTCATTTGTATTGCAAGTTATGTGATAAATTCAAGCATGATGAGACTACTTGTTGAAAATTCATGGGAAACCGTAAATGGGCAACCAACAAGTATCCACCAAAGCAGCAAGTGTTTGAATCAGTACCTCTTCCTAATAATGATGTTCGTGATTCAAGATGCAAAGTACATTGAAAATCCTCAAGTTAAGGCTCTTATTGAGGAGCTTAAGAAGCAAGAGAAGGCAAAATCAGTAGTAAATTGTGGATTTGTTGAGGTGGAGCATGACCCATTTCAGCAAGAAGAAGAGATTGGAGAAGTAAATGCGGTTACAAGATCACAAAAGGTGGTGCAAGAACCAAGAGTAGTGCCACCAATGAGAAGACTAAGACCTCTTTTCCAAAGGCTTTGAAGGAACAAGCTTGAAGGTGTCAGCACCCTAAGAAGGTGTAATCCAATGTGCTGCCCACGTAACGCTTCAGTCTATAGAAGAAAATCAGCCCATAGTAATGCCTCCTATGGTGGATGAGCAAATCTTAATGAAGATGATGTGATCAGCCAAGTTTTGGCCACTAAAGTTACACTTACTCTTGAGCAATTGATGCATTATTCTCCAAATTTGTTGCAAGAGTTAGGGGAAGAACAAAATCAGAAATTTCAGTCCAACAAATCATATCAAACGATACCGACAAGAGGAGAATGGAGCCACCAGCCCGCAATCCAAGGATCCCGGCCATTTCTTTGTGATGTGAGTATTAATGGATATCTAATCAAAGAGGCCAATATAGATAATCGGCAGTTGGAGTGAATGTAATGCCTTACCATATCATGCTTCAAGTTGATTGAAAATGATGGAACCGACAACTATGATGCTCAAAGCATTCAATCAAATGAAGGTGCAGCCTATGGGAGTCATAAGAAATGTTTTATGCAAGGTTTATGAGGTGGAAGCAATCTTGATTTCATGGTTTTGAAATTTCCGTGAGAGTGTGCATGCTGAAACTTATACTTTGTTGCCGAGTCGCATATGGTTAGATGCCGCCCAAGCCGAGACTTCATGGAGGAAGCGGAAATGAACATCTTTCAAGGAGAATACAAGGTTACTATAGATCATCCTCCAAATCAGCAAAAGGTACCTTTCTTTGCAATCCTTCTTTGAGCAGCCCGCAATTAGAAATCAGCAAAGAGAATGCTATAGGGTCGGGGCAGCAAGGTCTTAGTTGTTTTCATGTCTTGAAGTGGGTGATGTGGAAGATAAGACTTTGTACAAGTGGTTAAAAGGTACCCAAATTTCAGAAATATGTCATTTACGCTAAGTTGCAGATAAGTATATCCAAAGACTTGAAAGTATTGGTGAAGGTGAGCTACAAGAGACTCTTGTAAACATGAAGGAGGAATCCATTCAAAGTCCCATTGATGACACTTTATTTCAGCAAGGTATTGATCTAGATCAAGTAGAGATGCTGATTTTGACATCAAGCATGGATGGGGTAAACAGAAATCAGCCCACTATACAAATACAAGAAGCTTGGTGGCATGCACATTTTAGAGGATGAGGTAAATCGATCAGTCCATATTCACCACACTATCACAGTATTACATGCACCAAATTCATCACAATCATCACATCCACCACATCCATTACAGTCACCACAGTCATCACACGCACCACATTCATCACTGTCACCACATTCACCACATTCGTCACCACATTCAACACATTCACCACATTCGTCACCACTCACCACACTTGTCACCACTCACCACTCACCACCTTCCATCACACACCACATTCAAATAAGAACATCAATATTTCTCAAGGAAATCAAGAAGAATTGGTTACTACTGAGGTGATCTTTACTCAAGAGGAGGAACGCCGATTTGATATCTTTATTAAGAGAATTCAGGATGTTTTGGCAAGAAATTACAAAGAATTGAAAGGCATTCCACCGTAGGTCGTGGTTCATACCATTGATTTGAAAACAAGGCTCAAAACCAAATTACAAGCTCAAAGGAGAATGAGTCCAAACATAGAGGAGCAAGTAAAGGTTGAAGTCATGAAGCTTTGGAGGCGGGATTTATTGTACCAAAGGCAAATTCAGATTGGATCAGCTCTATTGTACCAAAGAGGAAGCCAAATAACTCAATCCGAGTATGCATTGATTACGTGGATCTCAACAAAGCTACCAAAAGAGATCATTTTCCTACACCATTCATAGACACCTTTGTTGGATATTGTTGCAGTGAAATCAGGCCTATTCTTTCTTGGATGGGTACTCGTGATATAATCAGATCCAAATCTATCCACCACATCAAGCAATGACGGCTTTTTGAACACCTTTTGGCATCTATGCTTACAAGGTATTACCTTTGGCCTCACAAATGCTCCAGCCCACATTTCGTAGAGCTATGACATATGCTTTTCATGATATTTTAGACTTTTTGAGAGTCTTTATAGATGACTTAATAAAGATTTTCTAATCCAAGAAGGGATCACTTGGATCATCTAAGAAAAGTTCTTGAAAGATGCCGCATTGTATGGCATAAGTTTGAATCCTCGCTAAGTGTATTTTCTTCACTAGAGGAGGAAAACTATTGGGCAATTATGTTTTAAAAGGGGATTACAAGTGGATCATGGTAAGATTGCAGCCTTTGGAGAAGGTCAAACCACCTACAAATGTATCCCAAGTGAGAAGCTTATATGGCCAACTCAGCTTTTAGTAGGGAGGTATTTGGTAATAATTTTGCTAAAATAACCCACTTGTGGATTGTATGAAGCCGTGGCAGCATTTTAGATGGAGGGAAGATGCTCAAGAAGCATTTGAATGGTGCCTTGCACAATTAAAAGAGAGAACTTTGTCGATTCCTCCAAGAATGAGTGAGCCATTTCATTTATTCTTTACGCTTTGGGAGCAAGCTTTGGTCACACACTATGTAACAGAAAGTTTAAAAATGAAAACGACTTATTTAAGAAGTGCGCTTTGAAAGATTCCTTTATAAAAATTGGAAACTTGAAAAAAATGGACAAAATAGGGAGCAAAATAGATTGTTGAGCAAATAGCATCTCAAATACCCCAAAAAGTAACATTTTTGAAGCCTTTTCATTTTTTAAGAAGGGCAAAAAAAAAAGCTTGTTTTGAGGAGAAAGACATTACATTTAAGAACTCATTAAGTATTTGTTGTTGAAAATAGAAGGAAATATAGTTTTGTGTTTTTGCAAGCTTAATATAAGTACTAAGAAAATCAAACATAGAAAAGAGAAAGAGTCCGAAATCATGAATCAAAAAAAAGAATTGTTCTAATTACATTGTTGAAGAGACAAAGTTTTCATTGAGAAATCTTCATCAAAATATATTAAAATTTAAATACATAGATTACAATGAAAGATAGTTTAAAATGTCGTTCAGTAGACAAATTTATACCTGAGGTGGTTTTCCCAAATTATTGTGACTCTCTTTCCCCTTAGGATCAGGCTCTGAGGGTTATAATAGAGGCAGACGCCCCTTCTCGATTCCAATGGTACAGTACATGTGTCAAGCCGGCCGCTCCTGCACCATAAAGCCAGACGTAATTTAAATCCCACCTCCTCATTTCTTCTTCCCGTAAGTGGAGGCCGGATTGTGATATGTTCCTTTTACATCGCCAGCACCATTTTTTTGCTCCCACCCTCGCTTTCACCGAAAGGATTCACAAGAGCTTATCCCGTCCCGATGAAACTTATTTTGTCCGGCTATGTCGACGGAGAGACAACATTGCGCCTCGCTTAAGGGCTTAAACCGCCAGTGGTGCCCTCGAGCCAAAATGCGTTTAAGATCCAGAATAGTCCCCTGTATGAGAAAACCATCAGATCAAATTATTTATAAGTCGCTGTGGGTTTCGATATTGGGACACCACAGCGCCTTGTCGCTGTGGGTCTCTTAATTTTTGCAAAACCGCCGGGAACTGAAACGCATTGCAGGGAGGAGTCTTTTCATTCTCGCTGTATTAAAGTGAACTATGGTTTTTGGCGCCTGCATACCAGAAAACCCTATGTGAAAGTGCTCAAACAACTTACTAAGCGCTGACCACCACCATGACCCTTAACGCTTGTTTTAAGCCCGCCAAACAAAGACAACAATGAAATATTAGTAAAATAAAAACAAGGAAAATAAGTTAGCTCAAGAGTGTGGCGGTATAAATTTATACTGGGGAGAAGTTGTTTTATGTATAAATTTATACCGCGGCTGCAAGTCGTATAAATTTATACGTATATTGCCTTTGCTATATAAATTTAAACCTTAGGGCTGCTTGTGGTATAAATTTATACCGTGAGTTACTAAAAAGAAAAAAGAACAAAATGTTAAGCTTACTAAATGCCAAAAAGCTATGACATGATTACGTATGTCCCTATAGGTTTAAGCACCGGACATTGTTTGTAGGTCCGAATGGAAAATAATGACCCTCCAGCTTAGCGTATAAGGTGACTTCCTTTAGGCCTTCCAAAAAGAGTGGACTGGTACGGCGCGTGAAAGCCTCCCTCGCCAAAAAGCTACCGCCCTTAATTTTGAAACCATAGGAATATCCGCAATGCATAATGTGAAGTTCGCTTCCAAAAGTGTCCCCACCCTGCAGTACCACCCTCAACAACTCTCAGACATGCAAATTGACCAAACGTTGTAAATCTTTTCATAAGAAGTGTCAAAGTCTTAGTGGCTGTAATTCCCTTTCCCCTCGCTCGATTGCCTTAAGTCTTGCCTCTTCCTTGGCCCTACTTAACCAGTTTAAAAAATCCAAATGAAGAGCCCTTTTTCTTGTTCAGAAGAATATTGTGAGAAAAGGCACAAACACAAGTAACATATTTTTAGCAAAACTTACCCAAACCTACTAAAGTTAATAAACAGCGCTCTCTAATAATACTATCAAGGGTACAACTTGGGTAGAGAAGTTTGCACCCTCCCAAAATTCTCAAGGTTTAGCCGCTTCATTAACCTCGGCCCGCAGGTAACAATGTCTTTTCCTCGACCGCAAAGAAAACATGTTGTAAGACCAGAAATGTAGAAGAAAGACGGCATTGCAAATGTGGCTTACGCCTTAGCTTCCTTGGCCATTTCGCTTTAATGTAAATTCCTTGGCCACTTACTTTTCCAAAAGGCTTAACAAAAATTTTTTTGTTTTTAATCCTCAGAATCAAGGCCCAGTGGTACAATGCTCATATTTTTCTGTTTTAATTCTCCACCCTTTTTGGTTTTTTTCATGAGCTGGGGTTTGCTCTTTTAAGCTCACCATCTTCAACATACAAAAATTCTTTCTTGAAGATCCCACACCAAATGGACAAACGCCATTAGTTTAGTGTTGCTTTAGTAAGAGAATATGTTGCAGTCTTTCTTTCTAAAACACGATGGTGTGTAGTCACGTGATAAATTTATACCGCCCCCGATTACGGTATAAATTTATACCACATAGTCAGCGTATAAATTTATACCGCGGCGTCAGATAAATTTATACTCGGTCTTCGCCACGCAGATAAATTTATACTGCGGCCCCTCGCCACTCGCATAAATTTATACCATGACTCAGGCACGTATAAATTTATAACGCCGACTAGGATTTGTGATAAATTTATAATCGCGGCGGCCACGGTATAAATTTATACCAAGGATAGGCACGGTATATAAATTTATATCGCAACACGGTATAAATTTATACCGCGACTAGGCACGTGATAAATTTATACCGCAAGGGTCTGCACGGTATAAATTTATACCGTAAGGCACTTGTAAACACGCTTAAACACTACAAAAACATAGAAAGAAGAGCAGTCATACTTGACCATCTCAATGCCACCGAAAAGTAGTTATCGTATTGCTTTTACCGCCATAATGGGCTTATCATAGTCATAGCTGAGGGCAAAGACTTCGTCACGCAGCTTCAAGCCCCGCAGCTTGTTCTTTGCTTTTAAAATCCTTCCATACATTTGTTTAAATTCCACGCACTCACCTGCGTACGAAACGGATCTCGTCTATTAAACTCATTTTTTGATCAAGTCATTGTCGAGATTATGACTCACGGCAATGACTTTGCTTCTTCATCTGTTACACCAACGTATATATGTGCTTCTACGCCTTTCCACACTTCGCTACGGCTTTCTTTTTGCTAGTTCTTTCCTTGCCTTGTAACTATGTGTGCCTCCAAGAACGTAGTATGTGTAATCTTCGGGTCACCTTCTTGTAATCTTTAGTTGGTTGCACCGACTCGGCCCACCATAACAACTAGTGGCTACACATGGGCATGAGGATTTCTTCTCATTCTTTGTTCAAAAAAGATAGCCACATGTGCCGCACAAAATTCCTGACCTGTGAGCACACTGACCCCATCTTCATTTTTAGGTGGCCTTTAATGGTGCCTCAATGTCAAAGAAATAGTTTGTTTTAGCAGCTTTAGTGTCATTCACCCGCTTGAGAATAGCACTTGATTTATCCGGCAGTTTCACAACAATATCCCCGCCCAGGGCCTTCAAGAGCTTCCTCAAGCTGACTTCCATAGTCAAAGCCTTTGTGCCTCTAGATTTCTTTTGTAGGAGCTCGTGTATCTACTACTACGAGGGAATGCTTTCTTACCCTTTTCCCTTTGTTACCACTGTTCCTCTTCCTCTTCTTCTTCTACTTCCTCGCCCTTCCTTCAAACTCTTCGATAGAGTTCCAAGTACCGCAGACCTTTGACCAACTTTGTTTCTTCTTCAAGAAAGCACAACCGACATTAAAATGTCCACTATATCCCTCGTGAATGCGTTTGCTTAGGAAGATGACTCGTGATAAATTTATAATGTGAAAGACACTAAACAATACTTACATGGCCACTCTTGTAATTGTCACCACGCATTCTTGCACATCTTTGGGTTTGCACATGCTTATTCAAGCATTTTACTTTCAAGAACGAGAAGACTTCCCCCTTGTCATGCATGCACTTCATTAAGATTTCATCATCGACCTCAGAGCAATAAGGTTGATAATTTCACGTAGGGTAAATAATCGCCACCTTGTACTTGCCCTTCCCTCGATTGATGACACAAGTAAAGGTACGCTTTTTGCTCTCTTGCACCCCGCGGACGCATTTTTCACGCCCCGTCTTTCAACAGATGTTCCAGGGCTCTATTGGTGCAGCCTTTGATGACCGGCCCTTGTTTACAAACTTGATCCCGGGCTGGAAAAAAGCGTGAAGAAGGCCATTTTTATGCAAGAAATGTAACCTTTTTCGACCTTTTGTACCATAAAAACAAGAAAAAAAATAGAGGCTAAAAAGCATAAAATCTACACTAAATTATCACTTTTTTTGTGTTATTTAAGCTTAAAACGCAAGAATATTAACAAATTTTAAGGTTTATGACACTTTTTTAAGCACTAGACACCAAGATTCTGGTTCGAATGATCGCATAAATTTATACCGCCGTTAACGAAGCGTATAAATTTATACCCAAACTGCAACACGCCAGAGATAAATTTATACCGCACGAAAGCCGTATAAATTTATACCGCCTGCGAACACGCCGGTATAAATTTATACCGCTAGGTGCTCGAAATGTATAAATTTATACCGTCGCTCTCGAATCCAGATAAATTTATACCGCTGAGACTCGGCGATAAATTTATAATCGAATTGAAGACGGTATAAATTTATACCGAGCGTGCTCGAACGCAGATAAATTTATACCGCCTTAACACGAGCGTGGATAAATTTATACCGCAGGTGCCGAAAGCGTATAAATTTATACCGATAAACGGTATAAATTTATACCGCCAGGCACGAGCTGTGATAAATTTATACCGATCCAGAACTATATCGGTATAAAGTTATACCGTAGTTTTTACACTCCAGCGTGCATTAAAACAAAAGAGAAACTAGAACAAGACGTAGTAGTAGACTTTACGTGGGCATGACAAGATAGACCCGCCAGATAGACGCTCCAGAGAGCAAATAAGGGTATATAAGCCGCGACCACAGGACTTCGACCCCGAAAGCCGCTGTGATATAGAAAATAGGGTGGTCTACCGCTTTTAAGTACCTCGCTAAGTGCCGCCTCATATAGCTTTCTCCATAAAGTTTTCAATACAAGTGTCTCGTGGAGTTTTCGTGATAAATTTATACCGCCTGTTTATGTTGTTTCCTTCTCTCAGATAAATTTATACCATCTCCTCGTGATAAATTTATACCGCCCCGCCTTTAAGTTTTTTTTTCCCTCAGATAAATTTATACCCACTCAGATAAATTTATACCGTATGGCTCGAGAAAAGAACCGCAGAGCTCTCCAACTCCTGCTCGCTCAGCTTCCTCCCCGCAATGGCTTTCACACCTCCTCAAATGCACACCGTGAAGTAGCCACGTAATATTCTACATCCCGACATTCCAACACCCAAATTGCATGAGTTTGCTCCAAAGAAGACCACACCTCGGCTTCCACCACCAGCTCAATTTACTCCACCACAACCTGCCCCCAACGCCGCCCGCCTCACCACGCTTTCACCCCCCCAAAGCAGAGAGGTCGACTACCTCCTCCAATTCATTTTAGTACGCCGCCTATAGTCCACCGTGAGGCTCCCTCCACGGAGGCAAATCACACCAACTCCATCCATTTCATTAAATGGTACTACAACAAGTGGGAGCAAACACACGCAACTCCCCGTGGTTCTACGACACTTCGTGAGCCGGTCAACTACGCCACCAGCCTCGACATTTTTCCCGAGAGAGGGAAAGCACCTCCCCCTGTGCCTTGCCCACATCAAACCTCTCTCAAAGATCTACAAGTACACCCCATGTTGATCTCTCGCATCTAAGAAACACCTCATGTTGATGTCTCGCATTTAGGACCTACCAAAGCCACAAGACTCCATGTTCAATTCAAAGCCCCCGCAAGTAAAAAAAATCTTAAGCTTAACTTACACAAGACAAAGATGTACAACCGCTAGAAGAAAGAAACTCATGGACGGCAGGCTCACTTATGGCAACACATACAAAGCAATCGTTGTTCTCAACGCTGTTTGCTTAAGATTGACTAAAGGAATTGAGGTTGCTTCGCGATAGTTACAGCTCAATGACTCTCGCTAGACCAAAGGGGCTACTTAGCCTTCAATATTAGGCCGATGATGGTGAGAAGTTTACTTACACAACCTGGTGGCCACACCGCCCCAAACGGCCTTCAAATTGATTCATGCTTTAGGCAACAGACGAATTTGACCGCCAAGAAAAGGCTTGACAAGAATCCAGCATCAATGACTACCGCCATTCAGAGGCATAACCGTAATTCATGCTCTTCAATGTGTTTCCCGGATGGAAGGTTTCTTTAAGGAGTCTTGTGAGAAACTCCCTAACAGCCCTATGTACCACTTTGAGTGACAATTTCACCTAAACAAGAAGTCTACGATAATTATAAGGAGATGTGTGTTGAGGCCGAGAACGCTTTGTCCAGCTACTCTTTACTTTATCAGGTTCGAAAAAGAGTTTTCTCGCGGTGGCCATTCCTAGAAAGCATAGGATGTCTGCTTGTGCTACATGCTCAATTAAAAGCTCGAGACAAAATGCAAGGACACTTCACACTAAAAAGTAAGCTTCCGTGATCGGTTCTTGCCTAGTTCTACTTAAAAGTAGGTTCTTTCCTAAACATGTTTTCCTTTCAGATGCATTGAAGGAGAAACTGAACAAGCACAGAGAACAACAATCTTTGGAAAGGAGAAAATTGACAAAACATAGGAAGAAAGCACTGGAACAACCACTCAACTACATATCAGTTGTTATTGATGGAATGGACCAGAAGAAGACCACCCTACCACATTTTGTCAATGTGCCTAAGGATGTCACTTAAGAAGATTTCATACATCCGCATGTTGTTGGTGCTATGGTATTTAATGGAAAACTATCTTGCAAGGCATTTTGAATTATCCAAACATTCATGCCGATCCAAATCTCACTATCACAATATTGAATAAGCTTCTTTCCAATCTAGAACATATACCGGCTCGTGATCTTCAGCTAGATAACACCACAAGGGAAAATAAGAATCAGCGCTGTTTGCTTTATCGTGGTTATGTTAGTAGAGAAACAAATCTTCAAGAAGGTGAAGATTGGTTTCCTCGCTTGTTGGTCATACACACGCACCAAATTGATCGAGATGTTCAAGAGGTTCTCTAAACGCCTTGCTCTAAAAGCTCTAAGCCCCGCCAAACATGATTGAGGTCATCCAAGATTCCTACAATCCCCGGCCCGCACATCGAAGTTATTGGAAGAAACTTATGATTTCAAGGAATGGATTTTTCAAGAGATCAACTAGGTCACCGTATATTGAGCCCTTTGAGAAACATTACATTCCAAAGATCGATCAGGCTTTTCACTTGTAGATGGCAAGGCCATCTTACAAGGAAAGAAATATGCCACATCCTTGCAAAGTATGCCAGCAGTATTCAATTCATTCAAGAACATCCCCAATACTAGTTCCATGCTCTTCAGAGCAAATGCCTCTAAAAAGCTTGAAAAGAAATCACAAAGAGTAAAAAGGAGGGAAGAGCATTTGACTCAAAATAAATCATTGGATTGTATTGAGACAAGTATTCAAATTCCGCCTAACCACTTTGGGGAGGCAGATGCTTTATGGTGGCCTCAATTTTTTCTCAAGAACGTGACATGTTGCAAGCTTCATTACAAGGTCAAGACTAGCTTACATTCAACTGCCATCTAGGCAAACCCCTCCCCGCAAGTTGAGAATCAAGAGGAACATGTAGAGATATTGGCTAGCTCGCATGAAGATGACAGAGTCATGTACACCGCCCTAGACGACAAAGACAACAAGTTGCTCGAGTATCCGGTTCACCGAGATTCGTAAAGAATGCCTCATAGCTGTCCCACCGATAATGATGAGTCCGGGAAGCCGCTCGCTAGCTAAAGTACCGAGGTAACAAGAGAGGATGGAATTCCCACCAATTAAAAGTGCAATCGGATGAGAACGACCGCGCCAATGCTTTCAAGCCAGGGGAGTTATACTTTGGAGATGGTAAAAAATGAGGGGAAAGAGAGCAAAGTCCAAAAGCAAGTACCGCCGGCCATAGATCTATCCGGGTGAAGGTTCTTGCATATGACTTTGTTCCGACCGCCGCTAATAAGTTACGATGGTCACTCAAACTTTAATAAGGTCAAGATGTGGATTAGACAAACAAGCCAAAAAGGTGGCCAAAAAAGATGATGATGAAGACTCACTTGTAGACAAGGAGGAAGAAGATCGCTCGAGTACATCCAAAGGTCGAGAGTGAAGTCGAGGATGAAGGCTCGAGGATCGTGGAATAAATGAGTCGAGGATGAGATGCATCCCCGATCTTGTCGCGAAATGTAAGTTTGTCCAATGACTCAACATGTAAAGAACGTAAAGTGCAGATGATTGTCCGTCAAAATATCCTATATTTTGACAATTTTGTTCATAATTTTGTACAATTTTCACAACCTTGAATATATCACTTCTTTGTCACTCTACTACCCTTGCTATTTTTTTATTGCCCCTTTGCTACACTTTATAAAAGTAACTATTTTTTGTTCTAGTTTAGAGGATGAAAATTGCTATTTAAAATTTTTGCACGAAAGTTATGTTCAATCAACCCTCAAAAAATGGTACCTAAATTACTTAAATTGTCACACCCTAATACAAAAAATCTTAAAATGGACTTTTTTTAAGGAATTTTAGGGGAATCTTTCAAAGATTCCTTTTTGAAGTGCGCGCTCCTCAGCCAGTAAGGAAGCTTTCATTTTAAACTTTGTTACGTGTAAAAATCAGCAAAAGCATTATGATGTGAATTACTATGCTAGTAGGTTGTTAACTCCACAAGAGCGTAAATGGACTCATATGGAGCATCTTGGGTTAGCATTGAAGTGGGCCTTGAACAAATTTAGACATTATCTTCTTCCTTCACAATGGAATTCAGCAAATGTACAAATATGTTTACATTCATATGGATGTGAACCCGCTGCCATGCATTTACAACAAGACTGCCCAAGATCCTAAGTTTACAAGATGGGCTCTTATCATACAAGAATTTGAGTTGAAGTATGTTAAGATGGCTCAAGGAGCTCATAATCCAAGTGCCTATTTGAGTAGTGGTGCTGAAATAGAAGAGGAAAACGCACTTCAGCCAAAAAAGAGCAGGGCCCTGATATCATCGGCGTATTAGGGTTCATTGAGACGGGTGGATCTTTGGTATGCTAACATATACGTATTTGCAAGATCGACTTATCCTTCATCATTTTCAAAGCAACAAAAAGCATGCTCTTAGAGTACAAGCCGGGTTGTTATGTGGTGCATGAAGCTATTCTTTATAAGAGGACTATGGAAGGTCTTTATTAAGATGTGTTGCTGGTCAACAAACTCATGATTTGTTGCAGCAAGCACATGATTGTCGTGGGCATTTTGCCTTAACCACAGCTGGAAGATCCTTCATTGGGGATATTATTATTGGCCAACTTTTACAAGGATACTAGAGACTTTGTTAGCAAATGTGAGAAGTGTCAAAGGCATAAGCAAAGCTAATGTGCCATAATAATATGCCATTCCATCCTATTTTGAGTGTTGGTCCATTTCATATGTGGGATTGATTATATTGGGCCTATCAATCCTCCATCTTCCAAAGGTCATAAGTATATCTTGGCAAATTACATGTATGTTTACAAAGTGGGTAGAAGTAATTCCAAAGAAAGCATGCTACGTAAAAATACTACAAGAAGTTTCTTTATCACAATTTGATTTCTGCTTGGTGTTCCAACCATTCTTTGTTTGATCGAGGAAGTCATTTCATGGGAAAGTAGTAGCTCGCTTAATGTAAAAAGATTGGTGTTCAACATGTGCAAGCTCTCGCTTTATTATCCACAGGCAATGGGCAAGCCGAGTCTACTAACAAAATTCTGAAAGCTATCTTGGCCAAAACAAAGGAAAGATAATCAAAGAAATTGGCATGAAGCCTTGATGTGTGCCTTATGGAGTTTCGTGTGTACTTTTTACAAGTTGGCTACAGGATTTACAATTTATTTGAATTGGTTTATGGAGTACAAGCCGTGATGCCTATTCATTTGGACATTCCTTTGTGTTCATTTGTGGAGCTACCTTTATTATGAGAATTTGGGAGAAGTTCCAACTCCAAATCAAGTGCATAATAGGATGGATGATTTGTCGCGATTGCAAGAGATGAGACAAGAAGCAAAGCAGACTTCAATATGAGGCATAAAAGTAAAGTAAAGCTTATCAAAGACAAGCTTACAAAGTTGTCAATCCATTTGAGGAAGGGCAATTGGTGTTGTGCAGACCACTAAGAAGCATCTATCCAAATTTCAAAGCCCATGGAAGGCCCATTTCTGATTGATAAAGAGGTACTGTGTGGGGCTTTCTACTTGATGACCTCCAGAATGGGACTTGCTGCCTAATCCCAGAAATGGCAAGGATCTCAGGCCTTATTTTGAAAGAGAAATACTTTTCTAAGGGATTTGGATTTGGCATAGCTCTCTAATTACAGAGAATTGTGGAGAATTTTTGGTTTACAGCAGGTCGTTTTTCTGTAAAACAGGTGGTGACAGTTCCATAATACTTCATCTATCCTACATCAAAAGATGCGCTTTCGGGCGATACTTAATCCAACGAAGCTATGGTGCAGGTCAAACTGAGTTCGAACTCAAGATATCAGTTTCAAAGTTTGCCACAGCTACAAAGACTCGCTTTTCGTCACCGCTATTTTGGACCGCCTTTGTTTGTATTAGTCATTTGATTTGAGGAGGGTGTAAATGTGTCATTTGGGGACATGTCCCAAGGACCATATGAGTTTGTTTTGTTGTGGGTTCTCCGCCACCTGAGTGGCACATTTTCCCACCGCGGGTCGCCATCGCTAGTGATTACCACCACCACGTACCATCACCGCACCACATTCACCACACTCACCACATTCACCACTATTGAGGTGATAGTATACCGTGATATGGAGGATGTATGCGCATGCACGCATGCAGATATTTGCAACGCATGCATTGTGGAGCCATTATGAGCAGATATCCGAAAGCAGAGAGAGAGAGCAAAGGGGACTGTATTGGGAGAGTGTGTATTCATTGATCTAGCTATGGAGATGATGATTCTTTGTGTTGTGCATTGCTTTGTTCCGATAGATTGAGCTTGTATTGTTGGGTTTTTCATCCTTCTTGCAAGGTTAGAGTTCAGCTCCAATCGCTGGGGTGATTACTACCACCACAAATATCACCGCACTACATTCACCACACTCACCACATTCACCACTATTGAGGTGATAGTATACCGTATATGGAGTGATGTATGCGCATGCACGCATGCAGGATATTTGCACGTATGCATTGTGGAGCCATTATGAGCAAAGATTATCCGAAAGCAAGAGAGAGAGAGAGCAAAGGGACGGTGTATTGGGAGAGTGTGTATTCATTGATCTAGCTATGGAGATGATGATTCTTTGTGTTGTGCATTGCTTTGTTCTGATAGATTGAGCTTGTATTGTTGGGTTTTTCATCCTTCTTGCAAGGTTAGAGTTCAGGCTCTAACAAAGCTCCTGTATAGCCCCTTAGCTTGCCAATCTCCACTGAAAGGGTCACACTGAGGGAGTCTTCCACATCTGTTATCCCATCAAGGAGGCCATACATCCTTGATAAATAAGCACATCCATCTTGTTAATCATGACAAATAGCAAATTCTACCTGTATACTACTTTTGAAGTAATTCTACCTATATTCTTACAAACTTGAAAGCATCATGCGGATAATTAGTTGACCCATATCCCACATTACATATTAGCATTTAGAATGGGCGAGCACATGCATTGACTTCTTCAATGGTGGATTTTGGGATTGAAGAGCTGCATCAATTTTCGATTCATGGTCAACTTTAGAGCAATATTTCATTCATATAAGTTATGGTTCATAATCAAATTTGAAGCAAAACCCAAATATTTCATTCACATTTGGTCGGGGCTAATATAGGGAGCCTATTTGAATGATCTCTAATATGGCTCATATGATGGATGCAATAGAACAAGAAGCCCAAACTTTGGAATCTAATAATGTTTGAAGCAAGGAAGTAAAACTTTTAAGAGATGCCTGGTGGAATGTGAGATGCTGCAAGTAGTATAGGCATGGAGTCTGGAGAGTTTCGAATACCCTTTGGGAACCAAGGAATTGTTTTTGGAAATTCTCCCCTTGGAATGGTGCCCCATACTTGGACAATCTGGTCAATATGGAAAAGGCGGAGGAACATCCTAATCTTCGATAAGGATCGAGAGGAATTCATATCATCAAGTCAATCACTCCACGTGGTACTTGAAAGAAATAAAAAATTTAGGCCCTAATCTTCGATAAGGATCAGGAGGAATTCATATCATCAAGTCAGCTACTCCACATGGTACTTAAAAGAATTAAAAAATTTAGGCTAGTGTTTGAGAGTGAAGAAGAGGTAAAGGAAGAAATATGGGGCACCTACATAAATCTACTATAGGTCAAAAATGAGAATAGTGCGAGTTGGAGCCATGTAGCTCTCCCCATCTCATATTCGTAGATGGGTGCACCCCTGCCATGTAGCTCTGTATTGTTCTCTCAAAGTAAATAAAGTCATTCTTTATCCCGTGGAATTCCCGGCGGGTAAGACGCTAAACCGCCATACCCAAGGTCACGGTTCAACGCCTCGTTGTGAAAGTGGCCATGCAAATGTAAAGTTGGGTGAAGGACCCACTTCAAAGAATGTAAAGTGGTGGGGCGTGGACCCATCCGGTGTGTTGTAAAGTGTCACATGTCCGATAGGACGCTTTGACGTGATCGCTAAAATCTCTCTCTCTAGAAAAAAAAAAAAAAAAACTTTTAAGAGATGAAATTGATGCTTTAAAGGCCAAAGATGTTATTGATTCCAATGATGAGGAGGACCAAGAACATGTCTTTTAAAGAGGTTATGAATGAGTTGAACACTTAAATGAATGAGATTTTTGACAAGGTATCTACATTGTTCCTAGAACAATTAGAATTGATCGTGTTGATGATTTTTAGATTAAGTAGTCTCTAGATCAAAGTTAACATATCTAATCATGTTGATGATTTTACATTGAGGTATAGCCCCAAAACGTGCTGTGTAAGTAGGCAGCAAGAATGATAGTCAGGGAAGAAATGGAAAATAGGTGACTAATAATGTTAACATGTTAAAAAGTCAATCTTTAAATTACAAATGGCCTAGAAAAAATCCTAGAAAAATGTCTAGCTGACGAGTCACCATCAAAGCATAAGAGGCATTTTCTTGAAATGTTTAGGTTCTTACATCCCAAGATATCTTTTTGTACAAGCACTTTGTTGACTCCACAGGACTTAGAGTTTGCTAACACAATTACTCAAAAGACGTTGGAATTTTCTTGCAAAGTTGAAGGAATCATGCGGATAATTAGTCTTGACCCATATTCCACATTACATATTAGCATACGCCTTTCAATAAGAAAAAAAAAAGCATTACATATTAGCATTTAGAATGGGCGAGCACATGCATTGACTTCTTCAATGGTGGGTTTTGGGATTGAAGAGCTGCATCAAGTTCTGATTCATGGTCAACAATAGAGCAAAAACAATATATTTCATTCATATAATTTTTTTTTTGAAGAACTGTGTCATCAATATATTAAAAGAATGGTAATGTTACAAAGCAAGTGAGGAGGAAGGAGAACTGCTCCAACGAGACAGCGATACCTCGACACTCCACAACAAACTCACGGAAAAACTGCAACTTTAAAGCAAATGAAAATATTTCATTCACATCTTCTCGGACCAGAATATGATATGTTGACTAATATAGGGAACCTATTTGAATGATCTCTAATATGGCCCATGTGATGGATGCAATTATTAGAGTTGTGCAATTGTTTTTGAAAGTCCTGGTTTTATTGTGGAATTCCAAAAAGGGTGTGGTCATCCATTTTTGCAACCTCTGCCTGTGACGCTTTTTCCCTAACCTTCAGCTTGGCGAGGGCCCCAGGGGTCGGTCGAAGTTCTCGTCCGATTTTTAGCGTGAGAGGGATGGCCGATTGTGTGAGGCAGGGGTGGTTTCCTTACTGAGGCGTGGCGTATGGATTCTGAGTACATGGATGGGCATAGAGAAGCGAAGGGCGGGCTAGATCGGGGAAGAGAGCTTTGAGTTTAATTTGGCGTCCCTTGCTTCAATCAGAGAGCTTTGAATGTGAAGCTTTATTGCTTCCATATTTTTTCGCTTTGTGTTGTGCAAGATGAAAACCATCGAGTGGATCAAATAGAAATGGGTTTGCGGTGAAAAGATTCTTTCTTCTCCTTATAGCAGGATTCAAAGCTTGTATTCTAAAGCAGGGCAGCCAGAATAAATCCGTTGAAAGTTTAATTCGGCGCAAAGCTTGGCTCCATCGTGCTTAGATGCCATGGCTTTCTTGCTTCAACGCCATAGCCGGATCAAGGGAGGAGTTCGCCCCCGCCATTCTCTCCATGGGACTGCCACGTTGGTGAGAGGCCATGCCACCGTCACGGCATCTAGGGGAGCAAGCCAAAACCAACCACGCACATCTTTTTTAATCTTTTTTTTTTTTTAAACCCATTAGAGTCCAGACCCTAAACCAAGACCCATTAGAGTCCAGACCCATTAGGGAGTGACTCTAATGCTTCAAACAACAAGCCCAAACTTTAGAATCTAATAATGTTTGAAGCAAGGAAGTAAAACTTTTAAGAGATGCTGATTCCAATGATGAGGATCAAGAACATGCCTTTTAAAGAGGTTATGTATGAGTTAAACACAAACTAATGGGATTTTTGACAAGGTATCTACATTGTTCCGAGTTTGATCATGTTGATGATTTTTAGATTGAGTAGTCTCGAAATCAAAGTTAACATATCTAATCATGTTGATGATTTTTACATTGGAGACATAGCCCCAAAACGTGCTGTGAAAGTAGGCAGCAGGAATGATAACGAGGGAAGAAATGGAAAATAGGTGACTAATAATGTTAACGTGTTAAAAAGTCAATATTGAGCATGATGATCATGAACATCTTGATTGTCGAAAAAAATATAATTCATCACAATCACAAGACGTAATAGAATCATTTTTCTGAGTTTGTTGAAATGAAACGAACGGTACACTTCACTTCATCTCTGTTGCCAAACTGTTATGACGTTCAATGACAGTAAAGCTCTCTCTCCACTTCTGCTCTATCTAGTATGACGTGAAAAAATGCAATTCAAAATGGTTTTCTGTCAAACTAGTTATAAGCTGGAAAGCATGCTTTAGAAAACAGATATGCTAGAGTCCTTTGCAAGTCGCAATCTTGCACTTGCTTTACGATCCAGATAAGGCAAAAAGGAAGGACATGTTTGAGAAAACGTAGTTGTTTAATATGCCTTTATTCGGAAAAAACTCTCACTCTTTTGGCATGAAGGTGGACATAGTGGCCTTGTGTCAGCATGATTCTTCTTGTACTGCAACAATGCAGCCCTACTTCTATCTGATTGACCCTATTCAATTTGGCAATCATGCTTTTAATCAGAACTCATCATAGTTAACTACCTCGTGGATCGTTTCTCCATTATCTCGCCATACAAGAAATCAAGCTGGCAATATTCTTGATCCAATGGTGGATCTCATTTGTGTAGGATCCTCTCAAGAGGAATCTCATGGATTTATACAATATGATACAGGACACATTGCCGAAACAAAGACTTATTTTTGCAGGCAATGCTTGATCTTATCAATGCACCCTATCCATGAAAAGAATGCAGGCATTCTTTAGGAGCCCTCCAGAATACTCTCCGGGATTGTCTTTCTTCTGCTCTCATCAACTTAAACCGTCTCCAATCTTCAACAGCCAATCTCAGATCATTCAACTTCCTTGCAAGTCCCGTGCAGCAGTTTGCATGCATTGTAACAACCTTATCAAAGTTCCTGCTTACTTGGCAAAAACCACTGAAAATTTCTGTGGATAGAAACCTCAACTTCAAGCCTATATCACCAAAATTGGGCGAGTTTTTTATCTTATTCAGAACGTCCTGGTCATGCTTTCCTGGAAACAAATGGCGTGCTTTGTACCAAAACTTATAAAATTCAATGGTGCGGTTACGAGAACGGACGTGAACATAGCCTCCATTAGGCCGATTGTACAAAGCATAAGGATCACCATAATACTGATCACATGCAATTTCAAAATCCGCGTCATCTGACAAGTATGGAAATGGATCACGAAACCATAAAATGTCTGCATCCTGGCACAAAAATCACCAAATTCTCATTATCAGTTAGGTATTCAACAAATCTAGCATTTTAGAACATGCAACATGAAACCTCTAAACTAGACAAAGGTCATGTAATAGGCATGAGCCATCCTAAAATAAGGACCTTAAACAATAAAGAATACTTATTACAAGCTTAAAGCATTGGATGCCACAGCACAAAACACACAGCATGGATCATCAAACAAAAAATTGGACATTTCAAGTTCAACCAGAGAAGAGTAAGAAAGCAGTAGCCACTTGCCAAAAGAATGAAAGACCTAAACAAAGCAAGTACTCACAGAAAAAATGAAGTTGAAGCCCATTTCAAGGACAACTCTTAGGAACTCAATCCTTCTCCACATCATTCTAAGATAGTCTTCAGACATAAAGAATTTTTCTCCTGAAAAGTCTACTCCATAAGTCCGTAAGGTGAAACAATGCACATGAGGAATAGTTTCACAACGTTCTGCAGAGACTTGATCTAAACAAACAATCAGCATATGGTGCAAAAAACTGCTTATGCCCTCGCCAGCAGCAAAACTTTGTAAGAACAGATCGATCATAGAATCTGGGGCTGCCCATGCTTGATTTAAGGTGGTGATAATAACAGTTTTGTTTCGAAATGCTGCTTTGTTCAAAATTGAGTAGAGATCCGTGAGCTCCTCTATGCTCTACATCAGGCAGCAGGGGGTCATTTTGCTGTTCCCAAAAAGGAGGTTGCACCAAACGAAGAAAAACATAACAGAACATGAGCAAGACCATGGTATCCCATGGGGCTTGCAGAGAATAATGAACCAGCACCATGAACATAATTTAGCACATAAAATTTCTTCTACTTGACATGAAAGAAAGAGAATGAACAAGATGGTCTGAAACTGTAAGATCCCGACTTCATGTCAGAGTGCAATTAGACAGATAAACTAGATCTCTCTGATTTCGATAAAGCAGGTTAGTAAAAAGGGCGTTCCGCATGTGGCGTACGTTTACATTCAGATTAGACGTCTGAAGCCAAATGCTTTGGCAGATGTTTATAGAAGCTTTCAAGATCACATGCTTTCCCAAAGTATACATTGTTCTCAAAAAGGAAAGAAACCAAAGCAGCTGAAAACTTACAAAATTAGTGCTGCGAGAAATAGGAACGAAACGGCTTGCCAAAGATTCCACACCAGAATGCAGATTATCGCGATACCCTATCCACCGGTGCTGGTTACGGCTTCCTGCGGCACTAAACGCCTGCCGCATCCTTATAGATAAAGCAAATATCCACTCCTTCTTGAACTGGGCAGAACCCATTTCTGCTTTTTGGCTGAGCTTCGGCTTCTGCATTGAATGTGCTGCAAATCAAAGGAATTACGACATATTCAGGTGCAAAGGCGGGCTGGAGCTGCTCCGTTTTGAACAGATTGATGGTTTTTTCTGTGCAGATCCAGATGGGCGGGCTAGAAATGAATCCATACAAGCAAAGGGTCGGAAGGAAGCGATTGATCGGACAGGAACTGTCTAAAGGAGGGAGATGAGCAAAAGGACAAAGAGGGAGGTTCTGCTGGACTTCAAGATGCCTGCTCCACAATATAATCCACCTTCATTATTCTTAATTAAGCCCATTAAATATTTGGAGACTTTTTTTTTTTTATATTTAGAGACTGTTTTTTGGTAGACCAGTGGGTCTTGGTGGTGTGCACCTAAATACTAGGGACCATTGTTTTCTAATACCATTTCGTCATTTGGGAAATGCCCCTTGTTTGTCAAGCAACATTTAGGGTGGCCACATGCACAAGAATTTTGGAAGCCTCAACCCCCGGGCCTTCCAAATCCAGCAACGGAGGAGACCCCCCTCGCGAGCTTAATTCGGCAAAAATTGGAGACCCGGAGTGGAACACTTCAAACTGGCCTCTGCTACCAATTGGAGGCCCGGAGTGAAACACTTCAAACTGGCCCCCGTAGCCAATTGGAGGTTGCCGCCCTTTTTTTTCAAATCACAAACATGTGGTCACCCTTATTCTGCTCCTCGCAATTTCCTCCTCCGCTTCTTCAAGCTAAAATTCTATTCATGTTCTTTATCAACAATGAACCCAATAACTTCATATCCATCTACATTCATTGGAAGGATTGTCATTTCAATGCTCATTTTGAATCTCCTTATGATGTATTTTTTCATTTAGTACATATTGCAGGCTTAAATGTGGAGATTGCTCCTCCTAAACTAGGCATTAAAGCTACTTAGAAGAGAATAGAATAGATTTTTTAAGGTCCACGAAGACTAAGAGGCACGGGACGCATACAAAAAAAAAGCACTTTAATATCTTATGTGTACAAAAAGACCTGAAGGGTGGAGTTGGAATTGATGTCAAATAGTTTTTTTAACTTACATAAAGAACTGCACATATCTATGAGAAACCTCATATTAAGGAATGTTGGCCATTGTGATTTCTGGGAAAGTGTGATTGTTTGCTTCTATCTTACAGAATGAGAATGAGAATGATACCCCCCAAATATACAAGTAAACAAATAAACAATTCTAGAAGATATGCAAGGTTAAGTGGCACAAATTGCTCCCTAAGATGTAGTAATGCTTCGCAAGGCATCATCTGCTCGCAATAGTATTTGAGGACCACTTAATCCCCAAAAGTCCAAAGACATCAAATGTTTGCACTAGTATATGAGGACCATCTACATTTGTTGCTTGTAAAAAAAAAAAAAAACATAGACATCAATTGCTTACTATGGTGAGATGGCTAGTAAATGTTAGTATTGAACAAAATGTGGCCATGTATGTTATTGAATACTCATGCATCCCCTACAACATTATGATTGTCGGCAGCATCGTTGCAAAGACGTAGTATTAACATGTACGAGGGATGAGCTAATTTACTAGGAGTGTCGGTATTGAACACCGATGTTGGCAATGGGCTGGCAAAGTGCACTGTCAATGGCTTTAACCATGGCATAAACAGTGGGGCCAACATGTTCTAACTTGCTATATTTTACTTGATGAAGTTTGACCAGGTCGTTGCTCTATGTCTATCGAATTCAGACATACCTCGATGTGGCACATCACTTTGCAAAATCCTAGATTGATGTTTTTTTTCCTACTTTGGGTAACATGCATCACAAGCACATGCTTACATCTTCAATAAATATTCATTCATTAGTGGCTAGGCTAGCCTAATGTCTTTTTGTTTTTAATCTTTTGGTTTTCATCTTTTCTATGGTACTACATGCCGCTCAAGTATTTTATGCAGTTACAAGTAGTTGTCAGTTGGTGCCAGCCTTGACTCATTTTACCAATACTATTCTATTCTATTCTATTCATATATAGTTTGCCAATACTTGTACCCTCATTAGGCAAAAATTACTTGTTCATTTGGTTGACAATATTAACAATCATACATGAAATAAAGGTCTTTCATGTTAGCAATAGGCCTACTTTCATCTTCAAAATAACAAGTTTTCCATTAAAGTTAAGGTATTTGAAATATGAGCACAATTGTAGAATTCATAGAAATAAATGCACAATTGATTCTATTCACAACCTCCCGCCCAATCACCCATTATGTCTAACCACGATATTAACGATGTTTCTTTAGACTACCCATTTTTGCACTCAAAAATAAAAATAAAAAGTAAATACATATAATTGAACTCCAACGCATTAATAGTCACGTAGTAAGCTTCCAACATTTTCAAGCCAACCAAAAGGCCAGCCTTGGAGTGTTAGGCGAGCTTCTAGATGAGGATCTCAAATTGTTGTGAAATAATGTTCTTAAATCTAAGTGTGGGAATTTATAGTGAAGAGTTATTCTTTGCATAATCTTAGTCGACCTAGAAATGTCGTTTTCCGGATCTCCTCGTAGAAAATTTTTATTTTCAACAAATGCTACCAGACTATATATTTGTTCAAGGCTCTAGTATGAAGTAAGAAAGATTGATTGTGTTTCAAAGAACACCTACATTAAGTCTCATTGGTGAAACTAGTTTAAAGTACTTCAAACTTACCAAGTTCACAAGCATGTACCGAGTATAATATGTTATATGTTATAAGCTACTAGTTGTTGAAACATCATAATTTACCATTTTGAAGACCAAGGCAAGAGCAATTTTTGTTGTTGATTTCAAAAAGCCTTTATTAGTAAGGCAACTTATTTAGTCAACAACGTCTTGGGAATGAGTCCTTTTCAAACAAGGTATGGGGATGAATGTAGATGTTCAGTTAACTAGAGATATCCGCACGTAGAAAGAGAAGATGCTAATACAGTAAGATAATGTGTGCAAGAGCAATTGAAAATAATTCGAGAGAATTTGCATAAGGTTCATATTAGACAGATTCAACATGTACCCACCAAAAATGTCGAACAATGGAATCTAAAGAAGGTGACATGGTATTTTTGCACTATAAAACTTGATCTAAAATTTGCATGGCAATTTAAAATTGTCAAGCGGGTTGATTGATGGTTTATAGATTATAGTTGCCAACCAAAGTTAAGGTTCATGACATGTTCTCTGTGAATAATCTAAGAAAACACAATCCACCTTATCGTCATGTTCTAAGATGATTTAGATGTTGTGGAACAACAATTGGTCATTAAGCCAACTCAAATATTGTGGCAAGATGTTCGAGTGTTGTAGCCGAAAATAAAATGATATATTATCCAAATGTAAGGATGTCCAAATATGTAGCATAATAACGGGGGTTTTTTTTATGTTTTTGTACGATTTTTACTAAGGTTTTTCTATGATTTCAGTCTTGATTTGATGAGGTGTACTAAATAGTATTTCTAGAGTGCCCTTTTGGGATCCTTGATTTCATGGGCACTTTTCAATGGTCACCTATGAATATTCAATATTATTCCAAATTTAAGCATGCAAGGATCGAGTAATGTATTTTTAGGGTTCGTTGCTAGTTGGTGCGAGCTTCCGAAGGAGCAAGGGAATAGGGTGTTTGAGATCCTGAGTTTTGCCCGGCCATTTCAAAAGGATCTTCCGATCTCGATTTGTCCCCGCTATGAAGAATGGATCAGTTGTTAATTTTGCCCTACTCCAATATTCCACATAACCATGCTTTTCCATCCCAAATTGTGCGGCCAGATATCTTTAGGGCAAGCGTTTCTTCTCAGATGGAGGGCCGCAGATGAAGATCCCCATATAAAATGGAGCTCCATTTCTATGAAGGTAACTTCGCTCTAATCTATGCTCCACGTGTTTGCCTCCATGCTAGACTCTGTTATCATCGCTAGACTCTCTTATCATCGCCATCTTTCTCAACTTGTTCAAAACCTTCAGTAGTTCCAGACTACCACAAAGGTCCTCTTTTGGTGGAAAAGGGCCTCTTAATGTTTATCTCATCCGGTATGGATCCTTCACCCCCGCATCAACATCCACGCGAGAATATTTGAGTTGTTTACTCAAACAGAGTTGTCGGGGCCTCCATAGCCTAGCTTTTGCATTTGTGTGCTCTCGGAGATATAGGATTTGGCCGATTTCCTTTAGTCATTTCGCATTTTTAAGGAGGTAGATACATTTGTGCTAAAACCGGGCATACGGTCCAAAGAGTAGTGCCGAAAAGGGGCTTTATGCCTTGAAACGGCTTAAGCAAGTTTATTTGTATGCTTAAACGGTAGGTAAGGATAGATTTGGGAAGCTTGATACAATACTTGAATATATTTCTTATGGCGTAAAGGATCTTAAGTCATTATTTCCCATTTTCTCTAGGGCAAGGCAATACCTTGGTTTTGCTTTACCGTAACACTTCTAGCACCGCAGGCATCCTTTGTTGCTCCACGAAAACTAGATCCGGCGGTTCAAGGCTTGTTACTCCTCAAATCGGGCTTGGAGCAACCACGAAAGGGATCCATCGCCTTCAAGGTTTGTTCTGTAACCCTTTTTCCTTCAACTAAGCCTATTTTGTTACCTTTGTTGCTCTACTAAAACCTCGATCTGGCGCTTCAATGCCCGCGTTGCTCCAAAAGCGTGTCTATTTCTTACGGATATTGCAAGGGCTGCAGGGGCAGGGTCTCGTGCCTATTTTCTCGGTAACAAGACCCGATTTTAGCAAGCATAGTGCGGATATATGATTCTTTGACGTTGAATCAATGTTTGATTCAATTTGTATAACCATCAAGTTTCTACCTATCCTTTCTACTAGTTTAATGTGCTTCTTTATCCGCGACCCTACAAAGTGATGTTTGGAAGGCTTTGCTAGAAGGATCCCCCAAGCAGCAGATACTATTACTCTTCTCAAACCTTTTCCTGCATTCCCATGGGTGTTTTGATTTCATTCTGCAATTTGGTTCAAGATTAGTAAATTTGTGGGTTCTATTCTTTCTGACGACCACATTTTTTTCGCCTCACAAATTGGATACAAGAAAAGAAGCTGAGAAGCCATCCCTTTTTGAAATTGGTAAGCACCCTCTCTATCGCTCCCATCCTTTTCACCTATGTCAAAATTCTTATTTTGCAAGCCATTTGAAATTTTGTATTTAAAACACGAAATGCGTGGAACCTGCAGATGATTGCCATGAATCCTAGAGTTGCAGCTTTGCTACATAGCTTATTTGTCTCCGCTCCTCCTATTCCATCACGCATATGCTCAATTGTGGCAAAAACCCGGCAAAGATTGGCTTCAATGCGAAGGCACCAAGGCAAAAAGTTTATTTGTCTCCACCGCCGAAACTAGCGCTGCAAACTTCTGATTGTAGAGGGAAATAGAGGGAAGTAACAATTGTCATTTGAATGTTTCACCCCTTGCAAAAGGACACATGCTAAGGTTTTATTTGCAGAGGTTTTTTTGGATGTTGAGGCTCTTCAAACATTGTACATTTTTTCTATATTTTACACACTTAATGTGTTCTAGCATAAGCATAAGCATAAGCATGTTATGTGCATTGCTTCTGTTTAATTCATAGTGCTACATATTTTATCCGGTTCAAGTTATATGCCTCTTGTAAATGATTTTCTAGCAACTCTATACAAGGACAAATCCCTGTAGGAGCTAGGTAATTCACGTTTTTTGTGTCTTTGGTACTTTGGGGATACAACCATACTTGGGAAATGAGTCACTTGGGGCTGCTTTATGGAATCTTCGAAGTTGTTGGTAATGGAAATTGTTATTAGCCCAAGTTCAATACCTAGAAGGTTCGTTTTTGTTAGGGGCCGAAGGGCCCAAATTTTTATTTTTTAATATCACAACCAACAATAAACAAGTACTAAACAATCTATTATTACTATGATTTGTGTTGCATTGTTGTTTACCTATATTTGCTTTTTATAATACAACAACCAACAAATAAGTACCATTAACATTAATTAACATAAATCATTACATCCAACAATTACAAATTAAAATCCCCCTGAAACCCCCTTTGGTTTGGGTGCATATTCACACCTGGGTTATGTAGGGCAGCCGAGAGCCCCAAAAATTTACAATACATGTACAAAATTAACACTATTAAGTACATTCTCTCAAACCTTATAGTATTTTGCAAACCTTAATATACAGTATACAAAAACTTGTACATGCATACCCCACAAACGAGGATTGCTATGTACGGTCCAGATCTTGGAATAAAGGGCAAATATACCCATCCGACAAATTCTCGGTGCCTAGAGTAACCCCCGTGTGAATATGCATAAGGAAAATGATATATTATCCGGGGCTTGTAAGGATGTCCAATAGATGATGCTTCTTGGGTAGACGCACAAGAATTCCATCATTTGTATCCATACTTCAATCCATGAGGATATGGATTTCTCATGGCCAATTTGGTCTGTGCATGGACATTAAAAACCCTATCTATCCTAAAAGTGGGTAAAATGTGACTAAGCTCGCTAGTTCAACATGAGATATGTCTTATCTTTATATAACAATTTCAATGGTAGAAAATAATAATGTTAGGAGACATTTTAATAGAAGGTAACAAGAATTGCAAGTACAAGAATATATGCAAAGACAAGAATAAAATCTCGGAAGATAATCAAAACCCATTGAGTGAAGTCAAATCACCTATCCATAAGAGCATACACCCAAATATACATAAAAAAAATCAAGTTCCACCTATGAGGGGCAAGGGAATGATACTAATAAGGCTTAGCAATTCTACTTTGAGCATGTTGGACATGGTCATCTTCCACATTTAGACCCTTGAAGACAACTAGCGTTCTTCGTTTTCAAATAATCCAGAGCAACTAGCCTGATGCTACACGAAAAACGCGGCTTAGTAATTTCGTCTATATACTGGGGTAAATTGCTAAAAACATTGTTGACTTGTTTGTGAGACCTGCAAAAGAAAGAACAACCAATCCCATACATGTCTAATGTGGCTATACTTTCTCAGAAATTTGCTCAACATCTTTCTCCAGAATGTCTTGAGATGCTTGTCCAGGGGTAAAGCATTTCCCTCTGATGCACCACAATGTATCTAGCTTTCTTTCCTTTTACGAAAAGACAGTACTGTCTGATCGCGAGGGAACACAGAGTGGGTTCAATGACCCATCGAAGCCAGCACTTGAGCTCCCTACATTCAACATCAAAGCACAAGTTATGTGACGTTCCACGTATTGATACCGGCCTCCACGCCATGTATTTATACTGACATGTACGGATATTAAACACGTCACCCCCTAAAGGTATGTCACCATGGGGGTATGGGAACGTAATGGTAACCTAGGGGGTTACTCTTAAGTGGATTTACATTAAAGTTAATAACTTAGTTAGGCTAATTGCTGTTTGGGGAAGGCCACCGCCCCAAATCGATTAGGCGATGGGGGGGTTGCCAAGTTTGGATGCCAACTTGACCCTATCCCTCGGGATTGACTCTAGAAGATCGACCAAGGAAGGCCAGAGCCGAGCGCCATCATACACCGCAGATCCCCATACCGGTCGCCCCGGAAGCAACAAATGAATTCTTAACTCCCGTGAGATGGAGGCCCCATGGAAACGAGTCCGTACCCGAGAATTCGTGTAGGTGGTTATGTGGATTCTAGATAACGCTTGGTTGTGTCCGTTTCTCTCGTTTCTTTGTGATTCAATCATAGAAACTAACCCTTGATTGTACAAGCAAGTTCTCTTTATATTCAATTCGGGTTCTACTCGAAAGGATGGATTGTCAATTCTTTGTTAATCCGACCAAACGAGGGGGATTACGGGGGTAGAGACCTCCTCGAGCAGTGTTGTAGTATGCTCCTAGAAAGTGCCCCAGAGAGTCCTATTAAATGCGGCTGTGCACAAGAACCCACCGGGTCCTAGATGCTATGGTCCGCTTAGCACCGCACAAGGAAACACAAGTGGTGACATGAGGGGTGGGTCTTGCATGAGCATACAAGGCTCCCGAGACTCCTACAAAGGGCTAGGCCTGATAGCCGGGTCACGTGAGGGCGGGTATGGGTCCGACACTCCCCGGGTGTAGAGGTGTGATCCGTATGGAGCACCTTGCACTTTGAGTAGATTTAGGGTGAGTAAAATCGCACGGATCACGGGGGGGTCACGATGCGCACGTGCTCTAGCTCACCCATGGAACCACCGTGATTTCGAAGGGGACGCCCCCCGACCTGCCTCATCGGACCAAAGTCATGAACCCGGAGTAGGCTCAGGGGTGATGCCTCGAAGTTGCGTCTCCCCAAGGCTATAAGCGAAGCCATAGCATGAATTGACCCATCCGCAAAGTGTGCACAGGGGAGGGCGGATGGAGTGGACAACCCCAGCTAATGTTCTATGCCAATAGCACGCCATGCCAAGACTCGAGTGGCGATCTCTTGAGGCCCAGCCGGCGGTCGATCCTCACGGAGTCCGAGCGGGTAGAACCCGGGTTTGGGTGTTTTCTTAGGATTAGATGCATATTCCATGCCGCTGGTATTTTGGATGGATCGCCACCCCTTCGTGGTGGTTATTTATGTATATTAATTGCCGTGTAACTAACCCTTGTATTCATGCTTCCGCTGACGTAGGAGTCCCATTGAAGGCGGGCCGAATGACCCTTCGTGTCCTTCTTCGGCCCTCATTTTATAGATGGCCCAAACAGGAGGAGGGCCCCGCTCATGGTGAGATGATCGCCATGGAGGGGAGTCCCCCTCATATGTATACGTCAGGGTCGTATATATTCAGAGCGCCACAAGCAGGTTATCGAGCCGCGATTTCGGTTGCGTCGAAATCATAAGACCGGCCAAACACTAACTCCGTTAGTACCACGGTAGTTAGAGGAGGCTAAGTCATTGTGGTTAGTTTCTTTGTTGTTTGGCTTGGTGTTAGGTTAAGTTAAGAAATTGTAGCTTTGAAGTGGAGGGCCAAGATCGGAGGCCTAGCAGGTGCCGTGGGTAGCTCAAATGACGAAGATGATGGTTCCATTGATCGGCGTGCTTGAATTACCCTAGAACAGTCAACTCTAGGGCGAAAAAATGGTCAAGGGCAGGCCCAAAAAGCGAACTTCGGCGCCGCTGCCTTTTTTGTCGCCTGCGCCAAGATCGGCGCCCGAATGTCAGTTTGGCCGCCCGACCGCCGGTTCGAAGTCAACGCTGGCCCGCCAGTCAACTCGGCGCCGCTTTATTTCGGCGACGCCTACCGTCCGGGTAGCCCGTAGATAATGCCATCATCTACCAATCGGAATATGTGGCCCGTATTTCCGCCCGTATAATCTTTTTAATAAGAAAATTTTTAGTTAATAAGGAAAAAATTTTGAAATTTTAAAAGTTAAGTAGCGTTTAGTAAACCATTTCTTGTCATTTGCTTTTTTGCTTCCGGCCTCCAACCGCGCTGAGCCGCCCTCATATCGCCACCCGGACGGACCTTGCTCCTGGCCCCTTGTGCCTTGTGCATCTTAGCCCCCCTTGCCATCCTCTTTTCCTGACAAATATCACTACCCTCAGCTATGGCCGTTACCAAGAGAGCGCCCGATCCGGCCCACCATGAGCATCGTGGAGATCTACGCCATGATTGCTAAGCACATGGCTACTCGACCCAAAATTCATCGACATCTTGTTGGATGGCTGGTCAGCTGGTTTTGAGAACAATGATAGGATTCCATATCCTATCTATCACTTCTCGAGCCATTCCTCATCATTTGAACCCTCCCACGCAGCCCATATACCCCTTGTTGAGCAACTGATATGGTGATGATGCTCATCAGTCTTATCCTCCCTAACGTGAAGGCCATAACGGAGGGAGGAAGATGTCGACTGAGGGGCTAATCGTATTAGGGTTTTGCCGGAGGACGCACTCAACCTGGAGATTGAGCCGGTTTAATACCAACAGCCCTGGGTGTGGGAGTACCGGTATTCTGTGGGACCTTTGTCGGCCATTGATGGCGAGTTATTATTGAGGTTCCCCCATACCGGGCATGAGGTTCCAACGCCTTGTTTGGGGAGAAATCCCCTATTATCAAAGATAGACTATCCCACAACTATTCGATAGATATGGGTCATGCCACAACAAGACCACGCTGAACTTAATCGCCGCGTCGCGAGCTCATTTTTTGCCTCCATCCAAGAAGACCGAGGAGAGCTCGGGAAGAGCTGAGAAGATTTGAGCAAGATGAGCCGGACCGATAAGACCCGGACCAACAGAGAAAGGTGATCCGGAGTGGCCCCAACCCAAAACCGACGATCCGACCCAGATAAACTCAGAGAGGAAAGTCACCTATAAGGCCTAGCCAATAAAAAAGGATAAGTTAAGGAGTTCTGGCTTTTGGGAAGAAGACCAAATCAGGCCGGAGTAGGCAATGGATGAACAACTCGGCGATTCTTTGGAGCTAAACCCAGCGGTGCCCGTACCGTCGAGACACCCGGACACAGTGGAAGCCTCATCGGTTCCGACCGGTATCGTAGCATTGCGAGATCCGCAAATTCGAAGTCCACGGACCTTGATCGGAAGTTGGCTCTTTTCGCGGGGAGATGGACCCGGCAATTCAAGAGCCGATCTCACGTTCCAGACAGCACAATTTTGGCGCTCAAGAGGCTTTGAAGCCTACTTGGTGAAAAGCTTTTTGTGGACGCCAACCTGCGTTATTCGCAAAAGGGTCACCATAATGCCTAAGGATCTAGCCCTGGCCCGTAGGATACAGGGAGCAACCTTAGCCTACTGGGGGGGAATCCGCATTTGTACATATTTTTTTTGTAATATTTAATAAAGAGGCTTTTATTTTGAATTAAAGTTTAATGGTTTCCATGTTAAACTTAAAATAAAATGTTGTCGGCTTTAATAAAAGGGTTTAAAAAGGGACTTTTAAGGTTATTTTAAACGCTTCTTTTCCTCTCCCTTTCTTCTAAGCGCCATGGTTGCCGACCTTTGTTTGCTCGGGTACCATGATGGAGAAAATGGGATCCACAGGTTCCCTTCGACCGCTGGGAGCCTTTGCTATGCCAACGCATAGACCTCCTCACCGGATATCTGCATCATCCTGACTACGATTCCTTGATTTTTACATGGAGGACATGCTTCCTCTATGTATTCCTCCGGGGATCCTCCCCACTTTGTATTTGGAGCGAGATAGTTCGGGATGTTAGGCGGGACACACATGCTTATGACGCCCCGAAGGGAAACTCCGATGGGGTAAACACCTACCGCTGGTCCAAAGATCGTGGGCAGCAGTATCCGGAAGCTACTTTCGCCCTAGCCATCCCTCATGGACCAATACGCTGAGGATGAAACCTACCAACAGAGAAGGGCAACCGCCGAATCCTCCGAGGAGGGGATGACGGCATATAGGAATGGGCTTACTTTGCCCGTTGGAAGGAGTTAGGAGAGGAGCTACCACCGCGCCGCGACCAATCTATAGGCTTGTCGTGGTTAGATGGCCTTCCGCTATTTATCACCGGCGTGAATACCTTCTCTTGGATGATATTATCCGGGCGTATCACGCGGTGGCCGGATTTCGACGCAAAGCGCAAAGACCACGTGCTTACGAGCTTGCGGAGTATTGTATAGATGATTTCATCGACTTCACTTCTACCGAAGCCCCTCGGTGAACCAACCGCCAGTTCCGTCAGGAAACCCTAGAACCGGCGGAGACTCTATTACGTCTTCGCGACTTCGTGATGCAGGAACCAGCTTCGCAACCTGCACCAGATGCCTTCACGGCTATGGGACCTCACGTCCCAAACATCAATATGGTTGAGGTTCCCTCCGACTCAGATGATGAGGGTGAAGATTTATATCATAACCCTGCGCACAAGAAGGAGGAGCAACAGGAGCTCAAAGAGGAAGAAGTCCCCATGGACTTGGATAAAGAAGTGGCAGCATCTGAGACTTCGCAAGGGAAAGTGCTGGGTAACCACCTTACCCGTTTCTTCTTGTCGGCCTTCAAATACGGACAAGTCCTCTTCATAGCCCGAGATCTAGGGCCAGAGGGTCAAGCTTCATGGTGGGCCCTCCGCACTCTCTACACCGGCCGGGCCACAAGAAGCTTCCCCTATCGTCGCATACTTATGTACTCGACGACGGGGATCTTGCCCCTCGACGGCCTTGGGGACATCGCCAGCTTTGATGGGCATGAAGCTCCTCACAAGAGCCCCATTGGCCGCTGCCTATCCACCGGAGGTTGCATCTGACTATGGCTGCCACAAGAACCCCAGGGTTACTCTGGCCACACCGACCGCCCCACCACCTCCTAGGGCTAAGGATAAAGAGGCAGGGCCTAGTTCCTAGACTAATTTTGCTATGAAAAAATGTATATATATATATATATATATGTTTTGATAAATTTTGTTATATCTATATATATGTGTGTTTATGGATTTTCGATTGGCAATTGAATGGACCATATTGACAAATGGTGTACCTTATCTACTTATTAAAATACAAAGTTCTCTTTGAGCAAGATTGTTGAATTGTGTGTTTTATGACATCCTTTCAAGAGCATTAAAAACTTTAGAATATAATGGAATTACAAAATGTTCTCTATTCATTCCAACTATGTTGCGCAGGAAACCATTTGGGAATATGAGGAGAGAATCACCGATATGGTTAGGAGGGACGATCCTGCCACCGCATCAGGACTATGGCCAGAGATATGGTGAATATCCGTGAGTGGGATGAAGGCTATGAAAACCGAACCACCGCCACCGGGGAACTCTAATGCCCTCGACAAAGGGCTGGAGATAGTTAACATCCTTAGGGATCAAGCTTTAGAGGATCCGAAAATGACCCCCAGGCCGCACTGACCATCGAATATGACCGTGCACGGCCTTTGAGGACGCCAATGACCACCTTTGGCAAATCTTTTATGCGATCGCGAAGGCTCTTTAACCTTCCGATTATCAGCCCAACATGGGAGTACCAAGCAATCATTGTCCAAGCCTGGCACGCTTATAAACTTCGTCCGAAATGCGGGAGAGTACCGCTCTACGCGATCCTCAGACCTTCGCCCACCCCTAGGCTTGGTCTCTTCCGTTATGTTTTCTTTGTTGCGATTCTGGCAGGTGCAAGTAGAACTTTAAAAGTTTCCATTGTATCATACCTACTTTTGTCTCAATCCATGTATCAATCAATCCCCGTTGTTGTACTCAACTTCAATGAAATACAAATATTGTTTTCTGTTTGTATATACTTTTGTCCTTCAATTAACTCAAAAAGGGATTGTACATTAATGTAAATCAGCTTATATATTCATGAATGCTTCCTATAGGCGGTTATGCGCATGCTTTTGGCAACACCCTCCAACGCCAGTAGGCTCACCCCCTGAACATGAATTGATGATAATGAAAAGGTAACTTCGGCAATTACAGGCCTATGTTTTGCATACCAACCCACCGCCACATACTCGTGAGGACGGACCCGAATTGCCTCTGCGACCATTGAGTCCACCGCAACAGCCCTCTCCTCCCGCTAGCCCCCGCACTGTACAAAGGAGGACTCATGCTAAGCGCCATCGGTTCCTCTAAGGATAGCGCCGCTTCCTCACATTCAACCACTTCGGTTCTTCGGGGTCCTCGCCATCGACAAAGACCATTCAAGGCGTGGGATAAGGAATACGAAAAACCGTTGATACGACCATCACTAGTATATGGAAGAACCGGAAGTTGGCTCAGTTTGATGGGAAGTCTAGAGGAGGCTTGAATGCGAATCTTGGTTGGACCGAAATGAAGGAATTAAAGTCCTATGGAATGACGTGAGAAAGATAAGGAAGGTCGCTACCACGAACCTTACCGAGATGCCCGTATTTGGTGGAAGGGTTACTGCAGCTAAACACCGGATAGAGCAGATGCAAGTTCAAGAAGTTCGCTAAGGCTTTTAAATCGCATTACTTGCCTCGTATGCGCACAAATGTCAACAGATTCGAACCTTCTACTGTGTTAGAACGAGATGGGCATGTCCGTGCAGGCCTACACCGCGAATTCATGTGCTTGAGGTTGTATGTACCGTGAATGAATGAGAAAAGGGCAAGAGGGCTACATTGAAGGGTTGGCCCCCATCCATTAAACGCATGGTCAAGGCCATAGACCCAAAAAGTCGGTGTGAGGCGGAAGCTAAGGCATTAAGCCTTGAGGAAGACACGCCAAAGAATCAGATCCGGCGACCGCTCCTTACTCGCAGCCCACGCCGCCCACACCTTACAAACCCCGCTTCGCCAAGTCCGGGCCTTCGAAGACAATTCCTACCGGCCGCCAGAGAAGAAAGTCGCCTTTAGCACGCCGAGATAAAAGCGTAACAATGCCGTAAGGAAGTTCGGGCCTCTTACACCCATTCCTAAAGAGGCCGTGAGAACAGCTCCGCCGGGATAAGGCATGCTACGGGCATGAGGCCTGGACACTTCATGCGAAATTGCCCGTATCGCCACGTGATCCAAGCCAACCGGCTATAGCCGACCTTCGGATTGGGAAGATCCGAGTCCAATCTTTGCTGCGGAGGACGAGGGCTCCCAAAGTACATTCATGGTGCGCCTCTATATTCTTGTCGCTATAGAAACAAAGTAACGCTGAAAGTCAGCCTTCAAGTATTTCTACAATAGGCCAAGTAGACAAGAAGCCCTTCATAATTTTGATGGACACGTAGTAATGCATAATTTTGCTTCTCCTAGAATGGCCTGTGCATCGCTGGAAACGCTGAGATCCCGACCTAAGCCACTACATTAGCCACGCGTAAGATCGCATTACACTCATGGCCGCCGGTTAACCTTTAAAATGCAATTGCCGGTGCACCGCTTTGCCTTGGGTGCCGAAGTTAATGGACATTGGCAAATATGATCTTATTGTGGGAATGGAGTTTTAGCGCTCGCCAAGGCCCACATAGATCGTGGAGAAACGGGAGGTCACCTTCAACGCCGCTAATGGAGCACGTGTGACGATAAAAGGTGATTCATTACACCGCTATGCGGTCAATGTCAATAAAGCGCTTAGAAAGAGCTATACAACGTGAATGAACTCCTTTGCCTCATTAAACTTGCTTCCATTGGGTCTGACTCCAAATAGAAGCAAGAAATCGACGCCTTACCATCAGACATTGCTACCCTTCTTCGAGAATTTAGTGATCTTTTTCCAGATGAGATCCACAAGCTTCCTCCTTTTAGAGGGGTAGAATGTGAGATAACTCTTGAACCAGGTACGAAGCCTACCAGCAAGGCCTCGTACCGAATGAGTCCTCCGGAGTTAGCAGAGCTTAAGAAACAACTACAAGAGTTACTGAACCTGGGATTTATTCGGCCTAGTGTTTCACCATTTGGCGCCTATTCTTTTTTGTAAGGAAGAAAGATGGCTCCTTAAGGATGTGTATTGATTATAGGCAACTCAATAAGCATACCATCAAGAATCGCCATGCCTTGCCTAGGCGATGATCTTTATGGACCGCCATACAGGGCAAAATATTTCAAAGATTGATTTGCGCCCCCGTACCATCGATAAGGATAAAGGAGGAGGACATTCATAAGTCCGCTTTTAGACCGTGATATGGGCATTATGAATTTACCGTCATGCCTTTTGATTGACCAATGCCCTCGCAACGCTTATGCGGTTGATGAATGACATCTTCCGGCCAATACTTGGATGACTTTGTTGTCATTTTCTTTGATGACATTCTCATCTATAGTAAAACCTTGCAAAGAACATGAACAACATCTTCGATTAGCTTTGCGAAGCTAAGACGCCATCGACTCTCACCAAGTTCTCTAAATGCAAGTTCGCCACCAGGGTAGACTATTTGGGGCATATTATCTCGCCAGAAGGAATTGCTACTGACCCACCTAAGATAGAAGCAAAGAAAGGATTGGCCCATTCCAAATGCACGAGGGTCCGGAAGTTTCTTGGGACTCGCAGGATATTATCGGAAATTTGTTAAGGATTTTGCAACAATCGCCGCACCTCTTACTAATCTCACAAGGCATGAGAAAGTGAAGGATTGGATGGAACATTGGAAAACAAAAGTCCAAGTCAGCTTTCAAAAGCTCAAGGATGCTTTAACATCGGCACCGGTCCTTACCTTGCCCGATCCTCGAAAGGATAAACTCCAGTGAGCCACCGATGCGCGCAGTAAGATAGCTACCGGTGGAGTCTTAATGCGTGAGGGGAGAGTTGTTGCTTACGATTCAAAGAAGATGAATGATGCAGAGCAGCGATATCCTACCCATGATCGAGTTGCTAGCAGCTTGTAATGCGGTTCGTCCGATTTGGAGACACTACCTTCTTGGTAGAAGATTTCAGCTTGGATACGGATCATCGTAGTCTCCGCTATCTATCCACCCAGCCAAATCTGAATCTCCGTCAATGAAGATGGATGGAATTTCCTCGAGGAATATGACTTCGAGATTGTATATAAACCAGTGGAAGCACAATGTGGTTGCGGATGCTTTGTCACGCCATCCCTTCATAACCCGGACCCATTGTAATGCCATTTCCACACTCACCAAATGAAGTTTGGGAAGCGATAGAACAATTCCAGCCACAGATCCCGACTCGTAATGTTTGGGAAAGTTTGGGTAAGGAAGCCCAGATCGATAGAGAACGTGAAGCATTCCGCTCATATAAGAAGGAGGGCAATTTATTATATTACAAAGATAAGTTGTGTGTTCCAGCCGACTTCAGGGAGTGCGAAAAGATTCTCCATGATACACACAACAGCCCTATAGCAGACATGCGTGTTTTATGAAAACTTACTTTAAGATCCGCCCGCCTATTTTTGGCCTTCCATGAAGAAGGATATTGCTAGGTACATCAAACAAAGGTCGCTTGTCGACAAACCAAGGCTGAGCAATTAAGAGTTCCCGGGAGTTGCAACCTTTGGATGTGCCTAACGCCAAGTGGGAAGTCATAACCATGGATTTCATTGTGGGGCTTCCACGCACTCCGCGGATATGATGCATTAATGGTCGTGGTCGACAAAATTATCAAAGATGGCTCACTTCCCGCCATGTCGCACCATCGACACCGGGCCGACACCGCCTCTTTGCTTTTGCAGGAAATTTTCAGGGTTGCACGCGGGATGCCGAGAGTAATTGTATCGTATAGGGATCCTAAGTTTGTCGTTGCATTTTGGAAGGATTTCTTCATACCATCCGCACCAAGCTTGCCATGAGTACAAAATTTTACCATCCTCGCATGCATGGTCAAACGAACAACGTGAATCGTATTATCGAAGATATGCTACGGGCCATGTATGGAGTAAAAAATCACAATGGGCTGATTATATTTACTTGGTAGAATTCCTCCTACTCTTGGTAATAAAAGCGGAGTCTTCTAAAAATGTCTCCCTTCATGATAAATTATGGCTATCAATGTCTTACCTCGGACATCGCAGCATAACCCTCAAGTTTCTAAAAGTGGAGGTCTCTCAACAACTCCTTTTAGAAATGCAAAGCCTTGGTGGAAGAAGTTCGAGGTTTACTTGTTGGCGCCGCGCAATGTCAAAAAGAGTCTAGCGGATAAGCACCGAACCCCACGGATCTTCCAGGTGGGTGAATCCGTTTGGCTTAAGATCAAAGTAAAACAAGCCAAGCTTAAAATTGGTAATCGCAAAAGTTAGCACCCGGATGGGGCCGGACCGTTCAAGATTATCAACGCTGCATTGGGAGAACAAGCATATCGCTTGGACTTGCCACCCCGCTTGAAGATCCACAAGGTCTTTCACGTGAGTCTTCTGAAGCAACACACCCCTGATCCAGAGGAGGTTTTGGATACCCCTACCCTCCTAGAAATGGTCGAAGAGGAAATAAATAGTGCCCGAAGCTCTTCTTGATCGAGCTTACAAACAGACCAGAAGAACTCAAATGTTGCAATACTTGGTCAAGTGGAAGCACTTACCAGTTGAAGATGCTACCTGGGTGATGAAGATAGACCTTGAGAAGCACTATCCGGACTTCATGCGGGAATCTCAGGGCCGTACCATCAACGATGCTATCAACCCCGTTTCCGGCGGTAAGTTTGAAGGCTTGATTTGCCGAGAATCATGTGTTAGAGGGGTAGATGCATCGTATCTCATAATAATAACCGATGATGAGATCACCTTTGTGTTCTCTAGGACGTAGTTTCTTGTTGATGTTGACATGAACGCGCATTGCTTGAAAAGCATCTAGTAAATAGACTGCGTTCATTCCGGCTATACGGGGAACTCAACCATTCCTTATGCCACAATGAATTGCAAGCCGTAGACAGGATAGGTTCCCTTTTTTTCTTTTCAGGGGGTGGTCCCTTCAACCACAACTTAATCATATTATTAACCTCCACGTATATGGTTGTGTGTAGGCCAATGAACAAGTCACACCGCCTTGTATAGAGGGTTGGCGATGACCCAACTTGTCCCTGTATTGGTTTTGTCTACATGTATGAATTTTGTTGTCAGAATGTTTTAAAATCGGACTTCGGTCCTAAACTCCTTTGATCATAAGTTTGTATCGAGCACCCTGGTGCTTGTACTTTGATATTTCAACTTCAATCTATTACTGTCCGAACTACTATAATTTCAACGTATTAATGTTATATTCTTAACTCCATTTTCCTAAATTAAGTGCTTTAGGTATATGTATTCCAAAGAGCCAACCCCAATGCCGAGGACATCATTATTTTTAAGGAGGGGAGAATGTGACGTTCCACGTATTGATACGGTCTACGTCATGTATTTATACGAAACATGTACAGATACAAGCACATCACCCCCCTAAAGGTATGTCACCATGGGGGTATGGGAACGTAATGGTAACCTAGGGGGTTACTCTTAAGTGGATTAAATTAGCTATGCTAATTTAATACATTAAAGTTAATAACTTAGTTAGGCTAATTCTTGTTTGGGAAGGCTTTTTCACCCCCCAAATCGATTAGGCAGCATGGGGTTGCCAAGTTTGGATGCCAACTTGACCCCTATCCCTTGGATTGACTCAAGATCGACCAAGGAAGGCCGGCTGAGCCCATCATACACCGCAGAGATCCACCATACCATTAAGCCCCAGTGGAAGCAACAAATTGAATTCTTAACTCCCGGAGATGGAGGCCCCATGGAAACGGTAGTCCAAATTCGTAATTCAGGTAGGTGGTTATGTGGATTCTAGATATACGCTTGGTTGTGTCCGTTTCTCCTCGTTCTCTTTGTGATTCAATCATAGAAACTAACCCTTTGATTGTACAAGCAAGTTCTCTTTATATTCAATTCGGTTCTACTCAAAGGATGGATTGTCAATTCTTTGTTAATCCGACCAAACCACGAGGGATTACGGGGTAGAGACCTCCTCGAGTCGTATTGTAGTATGCCCTAGAAAGCGCCCCCTGAGAGTCCTATTAAATGCTCGCGGTTTGTGCAAGAACCCACCGGGTCCTAGATGCTATGGTCCGCTTAGCACCAGACAAGGAACACAAAGGTGACATGAGGGGTGGGGTCTTGCATGAGCATACAAGGCTCCTGAGACTCCTACAAAGGGCTAGGCCCGATAGCCGGCCAATAGAGGGCCTGCATGGGTCCTACACTGGGTGTAGAGGTGTGATCCGCATGGAGCACCTTGCACTTTGAGTAGATTTAGGTGAGTAAGTTCTGCACGGATGCGGGGCCGATGCGGCACGTGATTCTCTAGCTCACCCATGGAACCACCGCGGATTCCTCGAAGGGGACGCCCCGGGACCCGGCCATCATCGACCAGCGGCCATGAACCCGAGTAGGCTCGAGGGTGATGCCCCGCGAAGCATGCTCTCCAAGGCTATAGCGGCCATAGCATGAATTGACCCATCCGCAAAGTGTGCACAGGAGGGGCGGATGGAGTGGACAATCCTAGCCAATGTTCTATGCCACTAACGCCATGCCAAGACTCCTGGCCTGCTGATCTCTTGAGGCCCAGCCGCCGGGCCGATCCTCACTGGAGTCCGAGCCGTGGTAGAACCCAAGTTTGGGTGTTTTCTTAGGATTAGATGCATATTCCATGCCGCTGGTATTTTGATGGATGCGCCCACCCTTCGTGGTGGTTATTTATGTATATTCGCGGCCGCAGCTAACCCTTGTATTCATGCTTCCAATGACGAGGAGTCCCATTGAAGGCGTGGGCGAATGACCTTTCAGGTCCTTCTTCGGCCTCATTTTATAGATGGCCCAAACAGACGAGGGGGCCCCCTGCCATGGTGAGATGATCGCCATGGGAGGGGAAAGTCCCCGCATGTATACGTCCCCAGGGTCGTATATATTCGGGGAGCCGCCACAAGTTACATGAAAAGGTTGCGCCCTCCGAGGTCCTCCGTGGGTGGCTTCGCCAAAGCATTTTCTACGCGGGCAGCCATAAGCATTATGACCAATCAACCAGTCGTTTTGTTCTTTGTAGCATGGGGAGCTACGTGAAATTACTCTAGGTTGTCCACTGCATCCGGGCATAAGTCTCCGCAGCCTTAATCCAGCCCACAACTAAGGCAAGTGGGGGGTTGGTCATATGTGGTCCGAGCAAATTGCCAGTCCACTTGGAGAAAAAGTAGTTGGTGATCCGAGTCAGCCTCCATCTCTACTATTTTTGCCTGCCCAAAGTTGGATGATGAGGTACAGATATTGTTCAGGCACTAGCACAAAATCCACGTTGTTGGAGATGCCTCACTGATTTTCCTGCATGCAGGTGTAGCCGATAGATAAGGGCCACTGCGCCAAACCATTGCAGATGACTAAGTCAAGGATGCTTTGCATCTGAACCAATTGCAGGCCATGTTATGTTATATGACCTAATGGGCTCTATTAGCTAATGTTTGTGGTCAGCGCTCTCGCAAGGCGAAGTTGTAGTACATCTTTGCCAACCCGTGAAACTTCGTGGAGTTGTTCTATTCTCAGATGTGCATTGAAGTCTCCTAGCAACATAACTTGGCCAAACTATATGTACAGCTGTATGTCATTATATAGATTGACATGCGGATCAAGCCTATCCACATCCGTGTTGTAGCAGGAGAAGTTGAACTTTGCATGCGAAAAGTAGCATGTTGCAAGGAAAAAAAATATCACCACTGTGGTTTTTGCACTCCGATCCAGAGGTACATTTGTGTATGTGTGTAATCTGCAAAGAAACTGATGGTGTCAAACTTGTGCGGTAGTAGCAGGCGATACCGCAATGTCCCCCTTTACCTGTGCACATTGAACAACGAGTAGTGTTGATATCCTAGTAGGTCTAGTATCTTGTGCCCAGCGTTCCCAAAAGTTTTCATAAGGAATATGAGATCCATGTCTGTAACAATGCAATTGAGACTATCTACCTTCTGCCAAGGGAAGCCCCTGCGATTCTAGGAGACCATATGCAAGCATTGTCCCTATTTGATGGCCAGGTTAGCAGCATCAGCAAGGGGGGCAGCATCAACATGATGTGAGGAGTAGTAGGAAGAGCAAAGGCAAAGTCAAAGATTTTGCTAAAGGCTAAAGTCATGGGAGACATTAATATATAGAAGCTGAATTTCAGTTGGTTATATCTTTGCAACCAGAGGTTCAATCTAGGCGAATTTTACTTCCTTAGAACTTTCAGAGTCTAATTTTTTAATTGGAATGGAACTCCTTTACAATTGAATTTGATTCTAAGAAATTGCTTTTCCCAGAGCCTATTGCAACTCATATTCAATATCATGTTGGTAACCCCGAGCCTAATTTTTGGAGTCTTATATTGAGGCCTATTAACTCGAGGAGAGAAGCTACAAGTTGGTTCGATGGGTTTCGCCATTCTACGATTGCTCTAAAGCCAGATATGCCTTACTATCTTTATATTCCAACCTTATATTGCTAGCTGAGTGATTTGATTGGGTGGAGAGGTCCTTTAAATAGGGCCTTGTCTACTAGTTTCTGTAAAGTCTCATATAATTGTTTGGGTATTCAGGCTAAGATCGTATCAGCAGTGAAGAAGAAAACTACTTCATTGCTTCCACATCAACAAGTAGTGTAAGTTGCAGTATTTATGTGATGGCTTTTATGCACGCTTTTATCGATAACCAAGTGAATTCTAAAAGCATGGTATTGCAATTATATAACTCCTATATGTTATTATAACCCATCTCAGCCTTGTGTTTGTTGCGGTTTTCATCAAACCGATTTGGCAAGAGTGTGGATATAATATTCCCAAATAATAATTGGTATAAATATGTATATTATACTGCCACGTCACTAGTACATGTCGACTATGATGACATGTACATGGTGACCGTAGGATTGTACCATGCAGTACAACTATTAGAACCCATTATATTGCACATGTTATGCAAGATGTGAATATATTCTATATTGCCACGTGGCAATACCCCATATGAGCCATATGGCCCATTAGACCCTAACCCTAAAACATGGGCATAAAGAGGCAGGAACACTAAAAGTGTCCCCTTTTTTGGATTCCAGTCTCCAAGAGCCATTTTGACCAAGCGCCTGCGCCATTCCGCCTTGACAGATGCCAGGAAGCCAGCATTGCGCAACAGATCACGTGCATTCGATCGTCTCAGCCAGATCGAGAGCATGGACACATTTCGTGGAGTTGGAGCGAGTTAAGGATTCGGTATGTGGTCAATCTGTTATGCAATGCCGACTACCCGACTGGCTTAGCATCTTCTATTAGCCTCAGAGGACCTATAGATTCCAAGATCTCAGCCTCTAACGAAGGAATCTAACCATGTATATTTAGGTAGATAGATAGATGTTATTCTGTATTTTAGTTCTATGGTTGATTATGTTCTATCTTTGTGCGCACTCCTGTGTATTGGGAAGGGGAGTAGAGACCCTGAAAGCCTTAGTAGATGATGTATCTAACTAGCCTCATTAATTCCAATGGCATGTGCATAAGAGCCCTGCACGTCCCAAGGGTGGCGAGCTAGACCAGGTGACAAGGAAGACTTGTCCACCACGGTTGATCCTCCAGTGCGTAAAGCCTACTGGAAAATATTGTGGGCTAGGCCTAATAGCTTGCCACTGAGTATGGGCAAGGTATGGGCTCGACATCTCTTGGGTGATGTGTCATCTTCAATGGAGTTGAAGTCGTAGACGAGCAGTGGCTCTCTAGCCCGCCTGTAACTGGCATGCATCTTCTGGAGGGGAGGATCTTCTCCTACCACATCGGGAATCGGAAGATGTAACCCAAGAGTAGCCCCTTTGGCTAGGCACCCCGCCAAGCTATGAGGTCGCTCCAAGACTTATCGGCCTATCTGCAAAGTATGCACAGAAGGGGCGGATGGAGTGGACTATCCAATGACCATGTTCTATGCCAGCCAAGTCCATTGTTATGAATTCTGTCTGTTTTGACCTCTGGAGACCCAAGCTGTCAGTCAGTCCCCTTGAGTCTGAGCTTTGGGTAGGATTCCCCTTATGTTGATGTTACTGATGTTGTTGTTACAGATGCTATGTTATGGTGAGCCAACTTTCGAGGTGGATATGTATGTTATTTGATGCTATGTGCGTATGTGTGATGTGCTTTTGCAGCTAGGTAGGTCCCGAGGGAGATGGGATGAATGACACGTCCATTCTTCCCCATCGGGTTCTTGCTCACCATCGAGTGTCTGATAATAGGTGGACGGCCTCGTGACAGCGAGCTTGTGCTGTCAGGAGGGATGAACTTCAGTTCTATACGATCGGGGCGTCATTATCTGGTAAAGGGACATCATAGTGGTATCAAAGCAATGATCTTGGAGGACCAAGATCGAGCACTGGCCATTTTTCTAGTAGTACTAACAGTCTAGATCTTCAGTCTTGGAGTTGAGATCCCAAGTATGAACCTCGAAAAATGGGGAGGGAATTTTTTTTTCCCATCAATAGTGTAAAAGAGCTAAGCGAAAGAGTTATTTAGCAAAAGTAAGTATGAAATTCTAGTAAAACTTAAAAAAAAAAAAAATTGGCCCGAAAGAAAGTGAGTACTCATGAGTCTTGCGGAGCCATTCTAAATTTTAGCTCCAGCCCTCGACACCTTTGTGTGAGTACCTCGACCTCAAAATAAGGGTGAATTTGGCTCCACTCATCGAGTAGAGGAAAATGCCCTCATATCAAGCTTTTTGAGTCACCTAGGACTTGAACAAGGCTCCACTATTCATAGAGTGCGCCTGAGCCCTATGTAAATTTTAGCTCCGACCTCTGGCACTATGTGAGTAGTCAAAATTTTGAACCTCCATAACTTGACCTAGACAGCTCCAAATCACACGAGATTTATTGCAATAGGACTATTAGATAGTCTAGAATCCATTTATGATCTCAAATTAGACTATAAATGTTATACTCCACCTCAAATTTTGTTTTCAAAACTAAGGTTTATTTATAAATAAAAGCAATACCGCATTAGAAACTGTAAGTCTTTCTCTCAGCTCAAAGTTGATGCTTTACTCCTGGATAGAAGTGCTCAAGAACATTCCTTTATTATAGTCGTCTAGACCCTCAAATAACAACACAAGCTCAAGTGTTGGTATATCACCTCTTCTCATGCCAGCCGTAAACCTTGACCTAACTCTGTTGTCTTTCCAATAGAATTTGACTTAGGTACCACATTGACACTCCCTGTTTGCCGGGTATTTAGACAGAGCTAGAGTCTAGAGCTGCCCAAGTCCTCCATGTATAGAGTATTGGACCCCCACAAAATCAATCTCTGCTGGGATCTCGAGTATGTCCTAAACATCATGAAGGCTTTGTAAAACAAAGCTCAGTTCATGCTAAGATCACATGTCCTAATGCCCATAGACTTGAAGACTATAGGTATGTCTCTATTAATCTTGGGCCGAGCCATCTTGCTTGCTTATAGAGCTTAAAGTTGTAGGAGAGCCCTTCAAATAGTTGTATGATCCGAACCACTAGACTCTAGGATATACGACATTTGCTTTTGGACTATGAGGCTAGAGACACAAAAGAGGAAGAGGTACAACTTCTTGAAGACATTGAAAGACCCCAAAGTGACGTCTTGCCAAATGAAGGGAGGAGAGTGAAAGGCGCACTCAAGAGAGCCGGGCACAATGGCAAACAACTCTACAAAATGAAACGAGTAATCTGAGGCATCACCGGCCTATCGGCAATCTTCATCAATGGAAGACATATATTAATCATCCGCATCAAGAATATTCTGGACTATCAAACACCCGGCTGCCACATCCATGAGCTCACATCAGAAAGAAGATCTCGATCCCTTCACAGACTCGACACACATGAGTTCAAATGGAAGAACGCAAAGCGAAAAACATACAGTGCGTGGGTATATCGAATGGGAAGCCTAGATTAGCATCACGAAGTTAGGGTTAAAGAGCATAATCTTCCGTCGAAATGCCAATTCATAGCGACATAGCGTATAACAACTGGAGGGAAGACCATCACGATCTCGTAGCCTAGCAGCTCAAGCAGATGTCAAGCGACGTCCAAAAGGTGCAACAAAGCTAGGCAACTGCAAAACACCCAAGTCCAGCCATGGCGAGCTCCTAGGTCCTTGCGCCCGGTAGAAAGGCGGTAATCACTCCATCGATTTCAAAAATAGGGCATCGTGATGGAGGAAGGAGAAGAGACATATCGGGGAGAAACATCTCCGACTTGAAGGCCTATATCAGCATTAGGGGCAAGATCAAGAAGGAGGATAGTCAGTTCGAACAAGAATTCCAGATCCAAAAATGCCTGGAAACCCAAGGATGACTTCAGCGCTTCAGCCAAGTAGTTCGAGACTCGAGTGGACCCGACCCAAAGGACGGAGGAGCTGACCTAGCCAACAACCACATACCACTCAAAGGCAACCCACAGGAGCGATGTCATATGTAATAGAGGTGACCACACTTTTAGGCACGTGCGAGGCATCTCACAATGATAAACTCTAAGCAATAGAAGTCGCGTTCACAAATTCAACCTGTGGAGAAATGACATCATCTATCTACCGATCGTCATCTCATAGCTTCAAAGGCATGCCAGAATGCCCGACTGCAACAACCAAGTGATCCTACTCAAGCGATCAATGGCATCACACATCTCAACCTTGCAACGACACACCGCATGTATGGATGCTGAGCAATCACCGCACTCCACACGATAGGTAAACACATTAAGGAGGAGCACTTTTCATTAGGGGTCACATCGAGGAACATTCTTTGCAACTTTGGATGATGATATCGGATCGAGAAACGAAGGTCAATTATAGTAGCAAAAGACCTCACGGAACCCCGGTCAACCAGAACGAGGAGTATGCAGCAAAAACCGAAGAACCAAATGCAATAGGAGCATTTAAGTATATCCTCTTATATAAATTGGAAGAGTGGATGAATCAAAATCCCAATGTAAGCATGTATATGTCTATTGTATATCTCGAGGGCTCACACATGTAGCGTAGAAACATGAGTTTAGAGTCATGTTTTAGGGGTTTAGCATTTAGATCGAGAGTCTCCATCACTTCGATTGCCAAAGGATGAAACAAAGAAATACAACGATAGCCCAAGGTCAAGTTTTCAAATGGAAGAGCAAGTAAGAGGGAGAAACGACCAGAGCCCAAGCAAAGCTTCGACTCCAAACACTTCGAGAAGTGGCCTCAAGTAGAAGAATGCTTGTCCAGCACAATGTCAGGATGAGGGACAATGTCGGTCATGTCAAGATCATTAGTCTTTGTACCATCTAGGTTTTACACGACGACATCTTTGGGGCCTTAACTCTACCTCCACGGGTAGCAGCACACTTAACGGCCATATGACACACGAGTGCCCTCAACAATGAAGGAGGAACGCCCGGACATCTTCAAAACCGTAGCCACGCACCTCAAGCCTACATGCGACATATCGTGTTAGATGGAGATGCTTGTGACATGAGTGTTAGATGGAGACAGCTTACAAAGGTACCGCATCAATGAGATGTGACTTCAACAACTAGGTGATGGCTTCATCAAGTACTCCTACCAATAATTAGAAGAGAAGAAGTCAAGCGATATCTCCGGCATGTAGGACCTCAACACCCAAGATAGAAGTATTCAACACCGTAAGGACGAGGATAGCAACCAAGGCACCTTTGGCAAAAAGAGAGTTCAAGAGAATAGCTAGGCTACAAAGACTTGGTGTAAAATATGATTCAGAAGCTTCAGGAACTAGATTTGCTCTGGGGTTAAGGCAAGGCCTTCTAAAGATAACTATTGCAGCTTAAAAAACCAAGCCTTTAAGAAATCTATGTTGAAACCGCCCGGTCATTGAAGATTTGGTCAAGACCTCGAACCGATGGAATGAAAATCTAAAGCCTCATTTAGACTGGTCCTTGTTTGGAAAGAAGCAAATGACCACAAAATTGTTGAGTTTAAGGAAAAATTCAAGAAAGATAATGTCTATCTCACCGTGGCTGAAGAACTTTAAGGGATCGAAGTTAAGCGTAGACTATTCTCCATAAGCTAAAACTCCGACCAAAATTGTATATTCAGCCCGACTCTAATGGGTACTTCAACCCCAGAAGTAAGCAAACGTCCCAGGTGCCCAAATTGTTCTCGGATGGCGAGCTGCTGGATAGCATAGAGACTAAACATGAATAAATGCAGTATTCTATGGGAAGATTCCTTGAAATCCTTAGATACCAAAGGAATCAAAATTAACCCCCAAGCCATTACTCTGCTAAGCCTGTGGAGGCCAATAGTAGCTCGGATAAAAAAAGAAATTGCCTTCTCTCTCTCCTAATCTGTCCTACGATGGCCGTGCTCTGACAGCTAATGTGGTGCTGGCAAGCACCCATGTCTATTTCTCATCTGTCCTTATTGCTAATAAGAAGACTTACGACGATATTGAGAGATGCCTTAGAGATTATCTCTAGAAGGGAATACATTTTGTGAAATGGGAAGAAATTATCCATTGTAAAAAAGAAGGGGGTCTGGGACTTAAGGCGCTTCACAAACATAGTCAGACTCTTGGAGCCAAATACATATGGAAAGCTATCAATGGCTGGACTTCCCTTGCTATGGAATTCTTAAGATATTGGCTACAGATCAGCAAGCCTTTGGGAATGAGAAAGTATGCCCACCATCTTCCTGACTCTATCTACTATCAATTTAAGAGTGCTCCCAACACCTCCCCTCTTATGAGGAATTTTTTTGAAGCCTGGAACCTAGTGACAGAAGGCTTTGAGCATAAGGACATTAATTTTGACAATGCCAACTTCTCGTTGTTCTAGTCCCAGTCTTTGCTAAGAAAAACGATGTTTGATGGGCGCTCAAGCACCCTTGAATTTGGAAAAAAATGGAAAGAGGCAGGGATTACTCAACTTCAACATCTCAGGGATGGTGACAAGTGGTGTAAATAGGAGGATATTAAGCAAGCTGTGGGGAGTAAGCGTGTTGATAAAATTATCTTTGATACTGTCATGAGTGTAGCTCATACTCAAACAGAATGCCAGCCCTCAAGAACTCCTGATTGTCACATACAGAACTCAAAAAATTACAAAGTGGCTTTGAGATACAAAGTTATTGCCCTCACCCCCCTCCAAAACCTAGAACCACCCCGACAAATGGCAAGTATCCAATAGCCATCTTGAGGAATAATTGGAAATCTTACTCCCAATCAAAAGTGCAAGTCTTTGCCTGGAGATGCTTGCATCATGCCCTCCCCACCAATCATTCTATGCATAAAGATGCACGGATCTAGGAACTTCGTCCTCATTATAAATTGTGTAGTCATCGATTAGGAAATAACTAAACATATTTTTTATCTTTAAGATCGAGAGAGTTCTGGAGATGGTTGGATAGCTACGAGGGTTGAAAGGACATAATGTTGGTAAGCGGGCCAACCTTATGGACCTGCTAAGAGGCTCCTAATGATTTCTTAATACTAATAAACGTAAAGCCTTTGGGTCATTTTGAAAACACGTGAATAATATCAATTATTCAAATCATAGGAGTTGATATTGCTTGGATGAAAGTAGTTTTTCGGATAGAATTGTCCGTAACTGCAATGGCTCATAAAAATAGAAAGCAAGATAAAGCTCATAGTGGGTGGTTGTCTATAAGGAAATTTGAAGGTTTTATAACATCTTCTTATGTGATGACATGCTTCTTCTTGATGATCATTTTGTGGTGTTGAGCTGGCGATTGCACTCACATTGAGGATGGATTGTAAGCCAAATTTCCTTGATCTTTCAAATTATGTGGCTGTTACAGAAATTTTTAGTAATGAGCAGTTATGGCCTTTATCTCCTACTTGACCAAGATCTGCAAAAGCTTAAATCCTTTACGCTCAATGGTTATCAAGCTCATATGTTAGATGGATTTACGTTCGCTTATGATAGAATGCTTACTGAAGGTCAATTCCTGAACTTTAGAAATATGTTCTATCGTCACAAGGCCCCTGCCAAGGCGGCTCATGGTGAGGCCCTTGTTCTCTTTTCTGATACGGTCCCTCTATGATTTTTTGCCTTCCCCCCGGAATGGAATGAAATTGGCTCGCAAGTCCACCCGGTGGCTACAGATTTGGTGATCATAGATGGTGACGAGAATGACTTAGACCCTGATCTCTTCCTTGAGGATGTACACTAAACTTGGAGTCGGATCGGCCGGTGAAGGGTTTTGGGTGGAAATCCTTTTCCTTATGTATAGAAGCGGGGGGCTGTTTTTACATCTTTTGTTTACAAAAAAGTGTGTATGGTCGATGCCCTACAACCTATTTTTTGTCCTTTATGTAACTTGATATGTTTAATACAAATCTTCCTTTCCTCCAAAAGGGGTTGTGGGGATATGTAGACAAAACATCAACCAAAATCTTAGACTCTTAGCTATGGAACAAGATCTCGATTATGGGCAAATCGACAAAATCAATGGTATTCCTTCTTTTAAAAATGCTTTGTTGAATTCTTATATATATGATGGCGGGATGCCTATGAGAAAAAATAATATAAATAATAATTTAAATAACAAGATTGGATGGGGAAGGGAGGTCTATGGTTGATTTGTTTGCTATTGATGACAGGGCTACATAGATAAAGTATGCTAACAATGGCATTCTAATTCATTTTCCTTACACTTGCCCTAGCTTAGTTGATGTTAAGAATTGGCTTAATAAATCAATTAACATTCCCATTCTTTTTATTCTTAAGTTGGATGTCAAGATCTTTCAAATTATGTGCAAAGATAGCCAACATAAGAATATTTTGCTTTGCTCACGAGAAAGGTTTCAAGTGTTAAATACATTGCTTACATATCCCTTTTATATTCCCGATAGCTATTTTTGCATTGCTACCACGACTTGGATCTCCTGCCCAATCTCTCCTCCCCGTTTTGAACCTAAGGCCCTTTGGAGAGCTATTGGAAATTGCTTAGCAAAGGTTATTCAAGTGTCCATTCCTCAAACTATTTTTCCCTTACTGCCATTACGAAAGAAAATTGATTGATCTAGGAAAATCATATTGGTAATAGAATTGACTATGATAGCTTTCTTGATATCAATATTGTCTACTCCAAGCTTCCCATTAGTAGGCCTAAAGAAAAAGAAAAGGGTGAAGCTCCTCCGGACAAAGGAAAGCTCCCATGTTTATGCACACTAATACCTCTCATTAAATGGGCTTGGATTAAAAAGGCCATTATGCCTAATATAAACAATGGTATCGAATTGATAGGAATGATAAGTCCAATGTGATTGGGGGAATCGACAATAAAGATTATAACTCTACCCCAATCCAGGTCAACAAATTTGGCCCCGTTATTAAGCCTCTTAAGATGAGCAAGATTGTCATTGAGGATGATAGTATCCAAGAATGACCAAACCCATTGACAATATTATTGTAGAATATATTCATAATGAGGAGGTGTTTTGGGATAACTTCAACTATGAGTGACATCTTCAACAATTCTATTCCCAATTATATCGAATAGATGAAATCTTGGACAGAAAGGAGGATGAGAGTTGGAAGATGATCTCTTACAACAAGAAGAAAGAAGGTAAAAATCACAACTTTGAAACAACCAGAAAGAGTTCCAGGGTCCATAAAAAAACTCTCTTTTCTAATACTAACATTTAGATGCCTATCTTGGAATCTCAAAGGCATCAATTTAAATGCAAAATGTAGTAGAAGGCTTGGGTTTGCCTCTCTTCCATAAGATTTGATATAGTCTTCTTTGAAGCATAAACTTCATGATGATGATTTCAAGAGGTTGTTGTCTAATGTTCTTCCTTCAAATTTTAGGCTTTGAGCCATTAGAGCAAAATAATAATTATCTGATTATTTCAATAGCTTGAAGAGATAGCTTAAACCTGTCTAATATTCAGATGATACGACAATAGAGGTTGATGGCAAATTCTTCCCGAGAACATTGGTAATATCAGATTTGCTTTTGTTAACATCTATGTCTTCAATCAGCCAGGTAACAGATTTCCTTTCTGACATACCATTAGAAATAGCTTAAATACCTTATGATGAATGTGTGATGGCTGGCGATTTTAACATAGTCATTCATAGATACATGAGGAGCATTAATTTTAGACCCTTGTCCAATCAAGAGCATAATTCATGGTCCCATCTCCCGGGGGATTCACCTTTGATTAGCGTATAACCCATGAGAGTTCAACGGAGGGGTGTTTTTTGGACCATTTGCATACGTATATTTAGGGGTTAGGGGTGTTTTTAGGCGCTGATTTGGAGCAATATCTATACACAGAGGGGTCAAATTGCCTTTTAAAATTGCATATACAAGGGGGATTTTTTGCTACCCTCCGAACGCAGATGCCATACCCCCCTTATGTATAAGTGCACCCCCCGGGTCCCATCTGCTGTTTAGCCACAATTTGAAGTTAGCTAGGACTCAACCTATCACCCTCAACTGGTTTAATCAAAGGCTCGATGATCCTATTCATGTCTTCATGACAGGTTATATTTGAGTGAGAATTTATTGAACCTCAGTGGTAGGGTCTCAAATCTCAATGGTTTTACTTTGTCTGATCATTTTTCTCAGCTTTTGGAGATCAAAGCCACTCCATTAACACCAAGAGGAACTCCATCTTCAAGCTCAATATTACTCTTTTAGATCGTGTTGATTTTATGAATGAGTTTGAACAAGCCTAGAACATAATTCCTATGCCAACCGACCAGATCAAGCTCCACATTGAAAGAGAAGAATTTAAGATAGCTAAAGGTTGGCAGCTTAAGGCTAAGATCAGGAAGCTCACGGATGAGAATGAAGAAAAACAAAATATTCAGCATTTGCATGGGCGACTCCATGATCCACGAGAGGACAATGATGAAAGAGTGACCACAATCCACTTTACTAGAATCATGGATCTTTGCCCACAATGTTGCTTTAGCTGAAATTGGCGACTTCATCAAGCTATAGATCATGGTTGGAGACCAACATAATGGCGTATGAAAAAGACCCTTCACCAATGAAGAACTCTAGCCAAATATTAAAGGTATGGACAATGGTAAGACTTCGTGGTCCAGATGGGAATTTTTAAGAAAATACGGGACCTTATTGGCCCCGATGGCACTAACATTTGCAACGAAGTTTTGTTACTCAAAACTTTGAATTTAAATCAATACAAGTTTCATAACTTTAATCCCAAAAAGTTGAGGAGCCAATCTCTTTCTTAGATTATAGACCTATCTCCCTCAAAAATCATCTACAAAATCATTACTGCCTCTAGTACAGCCAGACTCAAGTCTCTTTTGGATCAATAATTACCAACACTCAAAGTGCTTATTTGAAGGATAGATCCATTTTGATAATGTGCTGCAATAAGTGGCATGCACTTGGCTAAGGATAGCAAACAGACATAGCCTTACCGAAGCTTGACATCACAAAAGTTTTTGATACTGTTAGTTGGAGCTTTCTCATTAATTGTTGTCAAAGAATTGGTTTTTCTCAAGATGTTATCAGCACGTCTGAAGAGAGTATGGCAAGAGCATTGTAGGGGATGGTTCGCACGATGGTCCATAGACTATCAACACATTGTGGATATATCGGATATCGCAGAGCAGGAGCTGCATTTGAATGCGGCAGCTTTCTTTGCCTCTCGTGGGATCGCCCACTCTTACAAAACCCAAAGCAGTACTACCACACCTGAGGTCAATCCGTAGAACGAGGCGGCCCCCACCCGATATCGAAGGCACACATTTCCACCAAGAAACGAAGAGCTATAGCTGCAATAAGGACGGGGTCCCACCATCTCGCATCTTGAGGGACGGGCGGGGAAGTGCGGATAGAGGGCGAATTCCCGGCATGAGAGATTATGCCGGTCTTTGTCATATCTGAATAGTAGAAGATGAACACCATGCTCTACAAATATGCCCGGCATATGCACACATCCTAAGCGGCTCATGCCCGATCTCGGGATGCTCTAAGATAGCAATTCACCAAGCTGCGGCTTGGGCCAATGATGGCACATCTTCGTCCTACATATTCGCAAAGTCTCCACCGCCGTGGAGTCCCTCCTGACCCGGGGAATTTGGCGCCCAAATAGGGCCTCTCAACGCCTACTACAAGGGTTTTCCTCCCCACACGGGGGGTTTTTCATCCCATGGTAGAGACACATTATCTGAGGGGTTTCCGTGGTTTTATTTTGTGTTTGGAAACTTTCCAGCTATATTGTAAAAACCATCTCATATGCCGGTTGGTCTCCGTGGGCGTTAAAATATACTTCCTTCCTTCCTTCCTTCCTTCCTTCCTTTAGCCATACTTAAGAATTCTAGATCTTTTGTTCTCGAGGGGTTAAGAAAGGGTGCACTCTTTGCTCATTTTCTTTTCTCCACGCTTATAGAGGCATTGAATGGTGCTTTTTAAAATGCTAGCCAAAGGAGCATGATCATGGCCTCAAACTTCCTCAAAATCAAGATGATCAATTCTCTATCAATGCTCACTTTGCGAGATGACACATTTTATTTGTTCACATAGACCCGACAATCCATCATAAATACTTTCGGTTGATTTTGCAAAATTTTGCAATTATTCGTTGCAAAATTAATTCTACCAAGTCAAATCTCATGGCCAAATCGGGTAAATGGAGGTCAAACTACTCGACTCTTGGTACATGAGTATCTTCTCCCCCTAATACCAAATCCAAGATTTTGGTATTTCTTTTTTCTCGAGAACTAATGCTAGTGATCTATAGTATGATATTATTGAAACAGCGAGGAAAACAAGCAAAATGGAGAAAGGGCAAAGTCGTGATAGAAGATATAGGAGAATAGGAATTGCGCCATTAGGATTTTATGCGTGGAATATCAGCAATTAGATAGCAACAAAGTAGCTTTTTGGGGATGTTCTCAATCGGTGGGATGTAATCTTCTTGACGGAAACACATGAACATGAGGAGCGGTGCACGCCAATCATAATCGATACCAAGTTCTACATTCAAAGCGGTATGTAAAGGGATGGAGACATAGAGGTTTTGGAGGAGTAGCTTGCTATGTGAAAGAAGGGCTGGAAATAGTGAAATTGAGAAAAAGCATTGTACACAATTTATTGTGATTGAGATACCGTGAGGGCATAAGGCAACATATGTAGTAGGTCGCTATTTTCCTCCAAGGGATCCCCTACGTATGATCACGCCAACATGGATAGGGATGATCCCTTTCACCACTTGGAACATGTAGCTTTGGAATTGATGGAATTAGGAGATATAGTCATAATGGGAGACTTTAATGGAAGAATTGCGGACAAAGTCAATCAAGGGAACCCAGTCCGGATGGAAAAGAATGGATGATGAAGAAATGCGGATAGCCCCGGGTTGGGCCGAAAAGCGTCGATTCATATGAATACATTATGCCACAAAGGGAATCATTTGCTCAATATGTGTGGCGCCTAGGAATGCTTATTCTTAATGGGATTCCACGTTTTGCGGACACTCATAAATGCACTTCAAATGGGACGAGGGGAGGATCTAGTGTGGTAGATGTGGTGATTGCCTGTGCTCCGCTTCATAGACAAAATATTGGCTTTTCACAATTGGAGAAAACTAGACCCAGTCCTACCATGTGCCTATTGTAATTAAGCTTGAAACCTCGAAAAGGAAATCCTCGGGTACAAAGAATGGCAACAAGTATAGAGGAGAAAAATGAGCTACAAGAAAAGCGGAACATATCGGAACATGTGCGAAGAAAGGTCATGAAGCTCTAATATGGCCGATACTCAGAAATCACACAATGCTCACAAACATGCTTCTAGAAAACAAGGAGAAATGCTTTATTTCTCATAGAAAAATGAAGGGACTCCCATGTAACATATCCGTTCGATCTGCATGCATGGCGTAAAAGAGAGCAATATAAGAAGGCAAGTCAGCAAGAGGCCAACAATAAGGAAAACATACTTCAAGCTGTTGAGGTATAAGAAAAGGGGATTTTGAGAAAAAAATGAAGAGCTAGTTCTAGAACTCATTGCAAACCCAAAAGATTTTTGGAATAGAGACAACAAAGGACTCACTACCAAGCTAGAGGCGAGAACTTACTTGGACATTTGAATACATTATACCATATTGCTAATGTGGATGATAGTTTGACATGCAACAATGAAATTATGGAAATAACGAGAAAAGATGTAATTCGTGGTCGAAACTTGCCAATGGCAAAGCAAGGGATGCAAGGGCTACCTCGACGCAGAATGCTTAAATGGCAGGCCCAAACACTACACTAATCATAGTCAAGATGCTAAATGCAGCAGTAAGAGAAGGTTTCCCATCCACATGGCAAATAAACAGAAAGCTTGGATTCATAAAGCGAGAAGTGAGACCGATCCATGAAACTATCGAATGATAATGGTAAGCGTATTTTCTCTAAGCGTTTGGCATCGATTGTTGAGCGAAACTAAGTTTGCGGGCGAGATCCATGGAGTTAGAGCAAAGGGCAAGCAGGGGTTCAGATCTAAAAAGTCTACCATAGACCATCTTCTTACTCTCCCGGAGCACCATAGACTCTATTAAAAAAGAAGAAACCATTGTTTGCATTGTTTGTAGACCCTAACCAAGGCTTTTGACATGGTTAGGAGATGCAATTATGGGAAAAGAATGGAGCACATAGGGATCCCACGACCATGAGAAATGCAGCTTTGCTTGCTTGTATGAGAAGGTCCTCATTCAACGGTCTTCTCCTTAGTGGAGGAATGCAAAGAGTTTGTACATAGTAATGTTGGGGGTTAAGCAGGGGTGTCCTGTCCCCAACTCTATTAAAAGATCTTCATTGATGAACTTGGAATCTGGATCACACAAAAAGGCTGAAAGGGACAATAGTAAGAGGCTATGCTCATTCTCGCTCTCGTATGCATGAGATGATATAGTGCTATTATCAAGAAGTAAAAAGGGGCTACTGAAACATTTAGATGTGTTAGAGGCATTTTGTGACAAAGATGCAAATGAATGTAAACTTAAAAAACAAAGATCATAGTATTTGGGACAAAGGCGGATGATTTTATCTTCACATACAAGGGAGAAAAAGTAGATTTGACAACACAATACAAATATCTTGGGCTGTTGGTAGACCAAAATTATAAGTGGAACAAGACAGTAGAACAAAGAGCAGATACTGGTTTGAAAGCCTTGTTTTCCATGCAAAGGAGATGCAAGAAAGCGGAGATCGTAGATTTTGGACTTAAAAAAATGCTATACAAGACGCTTGTTCAAGCGGTTGTATTATATGGTTGTGAAGTGTGGGGGCCTGGTTTATCTCGGGATATGTGGAAAAGGATTGAGAAAATCCAAAAGAAATTCTTGATGTGAGTTAGGAGTTAAACTCCAAACGCCGTATATGAGATGCTCTTAAGTGAAACAAAATCGATCCCCCATTGGAAGGGGAGGCAATATACCATTTCTTGCATTATTACGATAAAGTCCCAACATGGATGAAGACGCGTACCCATCTTTAGCAATGAAGGAAAGTGCAGGAAAGGGATGGCTAATGGAAGCAAAAAAAATGGTTGGCTAGTTGGGGGATGAATTTAGATTGTATGCCGTGTGATAAAGATACAATTAGAGAATGGGTAAAGACCAATCTTAGACATAAAAGCGTGGAGCAAGGCAGGTGTTAAGATGCAAAACTACAAGGACCGGATGAATCAGGACTAAGACCCAAGTGCCATATCTATTTGAGGGGCTTTCAATGCACAAAAGACATCACGATCTCTAGAATGAGACTTAGCTCACATCACCTCCTGATTGAGATGGGAAGATGGGGTGATTTTGATCGTAAAAAAAAGGCTTTGTAAAGTTTGTAACTTCCGAGAGATATAGAAGACGAAACACATTTCCTCCTTGATTGTCCAACATACCAGGGGCTAAGGAATAGGTTGAGCATTAATGCTAAATTCATCACTTTGTGAGTTCTTTGCACAAACATGCAACGTTGCGTGGAAGTTTATATTGGAAGCACAAAGAGATAAGAGGGGTCTCAATAAGAAGCTATAAACACTTACTTCAAGAATTTGAAGAAGATGACAGAGAAGAGTAGGAGAGCGATAGTAGTGTTTACTTTTATGAGTAAACACACAAACTTTGATGTAAATATTTGGTATTTGCACATCTAATAGACACTGATGGTCTCATAGATGGAAAAAATAAACTCTCTCTCTCCTCCTCCTCCCTCCCTCCCTCCCTCCCCTCCTCTCTCTCTCTCTCTCTGGCTGGCCAGGACGCAAAACTAGGGCTAAAACGCATGGGTCTCGCGGACCAAGTAGGGGGCCAAGACCGGGCCGGAACTAAGTGGGCCGAATCGATTGATTAGGTGTCTCGATCCCCTGCGGGGACAACAAAAAAACGAAATAGGAAAAACAAAAGAAAATACCCCCGCAATCGATGACATCCAAATCCGATTCGATGGAGAGTCCAAATACCGGTCTGATAGCATTTCGTTGGCAATCATTTGGAAGGAGCTTAACTTGTTTCGTCAAGAGACAAAATTTCGCAAGGGAAGGCAAATGGTCGGAAGCGGAAGAAGAACCGATTCTTAAAATCGGAAGGCTCAAAGGGAAGAGAATAAAATCTTGAGGGAAAATGTGGCCGGTGATCTGACGAGATGGATGATGTAAAGGCCAGAAATGGAAGAAATGAAAAATTCAGCTACAAACTAACCTTGTGCTGAATCTTACGAAGAAATTGATGCATTGAAGGCAATAATTCCAAACATATGTAGAAGAACAGGATAGAAGGCAAAGATCTACGAATCTCGGTTGTTGGCTTAATCGAGACTAATAATGAAAATACAAAGATGGCGGTTGAGAGATTCTTTGTTGATAATTTGAAGGTGAATAGCCAGCGGGAATAGCGAGAAGCTTATAGAGTTGGCAAAAGGATGTGGGCTAGAGAAACATAGTAGGCACGGTTCACTGTGAGATGCACGATTTGCTATTCTAAAAGGTGAAGCCAGCTAAAAGGGCAATTCATCCGGATCAACGAGGACTTAACTAAAAAGATCAAATGCGCTAAAAACGAGAATTGGAGAAGGTTAAAGGAGGCTAGAGCCAATAATCGGCGGTGTCCCGGAGAAAGGAAAAGCAATCATAGAAGCATAGGAAGTCATGCGGAGGCCTTGATTAGCAATGGAATGTAAATAGACTACGGTGGAAAAGATAATTTATATGGAAGACATCTTGAGTAGAGTAGATATGATCTTTTTTTATTGAAACTAAGGAGCATGACTTGTATGGTTTCTTGAGATTGAGAGTTTTGAAAATGTTTATTCTATCAAAAACACGGGGTTCAAACATGGTGATTGTGGTAATAAGCGGATTGGCTGCTATGTGAGAAGAGAATATAGACATCGATTAAGGGCTTAAAGCAAGACATCAATAATCAGTTTTATGGATCTGTCTACGAGAGATACATGCATGATATACATGGCGATATGCTATTTTGCTCCGCCCATAGCGAGCCTATGCCCATCTTTCTTTGATGCATCCGATGATGATCCTTTCTTTTATCTAGAACGGAGGACATCATGAAATATCAGGAAAAAGGGAAGTAATTGTACCTGAGACTTTAATAGTCGCCGCGGCCGATGATACAATCCACGGTATATGTGGGAGATGGCGATCCATTATGGTTAGAATCACGGAGATGATATCTTGCTTGAAAAGAATGGATTGAAACTAAAAATCAAGTGACAATACAATAACCAACGAGGAGACATCTACTAAATTTATCGTGAAGCAATATGTTCTTAATTAATCGGTATTGTCGGCTTCCCAAAATCGAGGAGGATATACATGCCGTGGGAGGTGTAGTAGATTATTTAATTTGTGGTGAATCCACAATCAATCAGATTTGTGATTTTGAGGTTATGGATGATAGAATAGAATCTGGGATCATGTGCCTTTGCTCTTTGTAGTCCGTCTATGATGACAAAAGCAAAAGAATTTGTTGGAGCACCAAAGCCTAAGATGAGGTTTGATCACACAAAAGCTGACTTGTATAAGTTACATGTGGAAGGTAGATTAGAAAGCTTAGTGTGGCGAGATGATGTGAATGAATTGAATGCTATGATCATCGATGCTCTTTTAGACTTCCCACCGCGAATGCTTTGTGCCCCATAGGGTTCTCAAGGGACTTAAATGTAATTCTGGTATGATACAGATTGCAAAGAGTCAAGAAGAGGATGCAACAAAAAACTCTTTGGGACGAAACAATGCCTTAAGAAGGAACTCGGGCGCATGACAAGGCGTAAGAAGAGGGTCTATCTTAAACGAAAACAAGAGGAGCTTGTACTCATGTACCTACAGGAACCAAAGAAATTTTGGAACAAAATGAAGCAAGCTAAATCCGCAGACATTCCGCTTACTGCCCAGGAACTGTGGCAACATGTAAGTGCTCTATATAACATGCCTGGAGTGGATGTAGACAGAAAGGGAATGTCCAAATTTACATTTTTGAAGAGGATGTCATTGATGGGATAAAGAAATTAGCCAATGGTCAAGAGATGCTCATGGGTCAGGGCTGAGCTTCTAAAATGGGCCGGATCTCGAAAACGTGGAGTGACTAAAATGCTAAATAAGGCTTTGGAAAATGGGTTTCCTGATGCATGGCAGACAAACAGGGTGGTACCAATTTGGAAAGGAGGAGAGCCATCTAATCCACATAACTATCGCACGTTGATGGTAAGTAGTCTCTTTTCCAAATTGTTTGCTATTATTGAGAAAAACTTAGTACATGGGCGTAGTCCCGAGAATATCGAGCTGAAAGTCAAGCGGGTTTTAGAACCGGATCCACCTTGGATCATTTGGTCACATTAAAGGCAGTTATGGATTACATTAAAGGTAAGAAAAAGTCGGTATACATTCTTTTTGTGGATTTTAAAAAGCATTTGATAAAGTGCCCAGGGATAAGTCATGGGGAAAGGATGGAACACCTACAAGTACCTATAGCATTAAGAGAAGCGTCGGACTCTATATGAAAAGGTATTAGTGCAATTATCATTTCCGGTTTTGCTCTTGATGCTCCTACCAAAATCCCAAGCAACATTGGTGTCAAACAGGGCTGCCCTTTGTCGCCAACCTTATTTGGATTGTTTATTGATAGCTTAGATGGATGGCTCGCAGAAAATGGGGGTGGAGGCACTGACTTATATGGTCATGTGATACGGCTTTTGTTGTATGCTGATGATGTCGTAATCTTTGCCCGCTCGAAGGACCATATCTGTAGACATCTTGATCGTTATCTTTGTTTTGCACTCACACGGGCATGCATCGGGAACTTGGATAAAACAAAAATGATGGATGTTGGGATACTCAAGCAAGAACATCACTTCAGATTTAATGGGAATGATGTACGTACGGACTCGTACAAATATTTGGGCTTGACTATTCATAGAAATCATAGATGGAACATGTGCATAGTGCAAAGGGTGGAAGGAGGGCTAAAGGCTTTATATGCTCTACAAAAGCTTGGCAGTAAAAATACACATATGGTCATGGCAATTAAAAATTAAACTCTTTTTGCATTGGTACAAACAATGGTTCTATATGGAAGCGAAGTCCGGGGCCTAGCTTACCTAAGAATCTTTGGGAAGATATTGAGCGTGTTTGAAAAAAGTTTTTGAGACAGAGCTTGGTGTAAAAATGCGCACTCCCTTTCCCATGCCGCTTGTTGAATGTGGACTAATGCCAATGGAAGGAGAAGCTTTGTTAGATGCATTAGATATGTGAAAGAAATTGTGGCTCTCCTCACCGAAGCTATGCAAGCGAAGTTCGAGGGGCTGGTTGGTACTTTGACGTTAAACAATGGATGAGTAAATGGAACATTTCTTTGGAGGAGGCATTGCTTTATGATGGGGATATCGAGGAGATGGATTAAACAGAAAGTTATGGATAAACTTTGGCTGAACCCACAACCAAAGATGAGTATGTATAGGTTTAACATGAATCCTTGTCTAACGCATGAAGCCGTGCACTACAGTTAATATCTCGGCTTGGTAAGAGGCAATTTAATCGCAGGATGAGACTCAGCTCCCATAGATTGGAGGTTGAGGTAGGCCGTTGGGGAAAGATCGCCAGAGACAACCCGACATGTAAGGTTTGTGGCGATGGGGATGTCGAAGATGAGCATCATGTGATGATAAGCCGCCCGGCTTATGTGATGATCGAGATAGGTATGGTATTATGGCTAATAATTTGATTGAGTTGTTCTCGCTAGATGCTAACTTAGTGGGGTCTTTCATTATTGAAGTCTTACAACATAGAGAGAATCTCATGTGAAACAATTACAAAATTTGTTATGTGATAATGAGATTGATGATGATTGGGGGGAGGAGCCTGAGGAAGTCTTTGATGTAGACTTCCCAGAGACTTGATGTAAAAGTGAAATTTATCGTCTTATAGACCTATGAGGTCTCCATAGACGTAATACATCTCTCTCTCTCTCTCTCTCTCTCTCTCTCTCTCTCTCTCTCTCTCTCTCTCTCTCTCTCTCTCTCTCTCTCTCTCTCTCTCTCTCTCTCTCTCTCTCTCTCTCTCTCTCTCTCTCTCTCTCTCTCTCTGGAAGTTAGGGACCAAAGATAGTACAAATATGTAGCATAATAACGGGGTTACTTTTTAGATTTTTATACAGTTTTTTTCATATGGTTTTCTATGATTTAGTTGTTGTATTCGTTGAGGTGTACTAAATAGTATTTCTAGAGTGCACCCTTTATGGGTGCTGATTTTCGTTGGTTGGAACAATCCGAGGGTTGTTGTCTTTCTCTGCATGTGTTTGTGCATGAACACTTTGTGCAAGTGTGTGTGCATGTGCATGTGCATGTGCATGTGCACATGCATGTGCATGTGTGCATGTGCATGTTCATATGCATGTGCATGTGTATTGTGCATGTGCAAGTGCAAGTGCAAGTGCAAGTGCATGTGCATGTGCATGTGTGCATGTGTGTGCATGTGTGTGCATGTCCTCTTGGATTCTTATTGCCTGAGTGGATTTTACTACCACGAGATGGATTTTTGCTCACACTTACAAAGGTATTTGTTTTTAATGTTTCTTGATTTAGCATAATGTTTTTTTTACAAGGTATTGGTTTCCCCGATTCTACAATGTAGTGCTGCAAAACCCCTTTTGTTTCCTTCCTATGATTTTGCTTGATTCAAGTTTAGGCCCTCTGCTTGCTTTCAACTCTTGGATATTTCGCGCTTCCTAGGATTGTTCATAGCGGCCGACCTTTAGCTTCAATCAACAAACGGATTCTTATGCACACAACAGGCGGATTATTCCACGCCCTTTTCCATGTCACGCAGATCACCAAACAAAGGGGCCACAAGAATACATTTATATTGTAGGTTTGGAACTTTAATCGAACCATAAGGTGAATCATGCATTACCTTTAAGCTAGAGATGGAGCATCCAAAATCATATGGATTGATAAACAATGGTGTCATTGTGAAAGAGAAATAGTTGTAGCGGAAGTAACAATATGTAGCATGGTTTTCTTTGTGTTGTAAACTTTATGACTTTCGAATAATGGGATCAATCGCTCTATCTTTATGGTAACTTTTTTACTTATGTTCTATTTGTTTTATTGTGATCAAATTCAAAAGCTACAGGTGATGAAAGCCTCAAATGAATTCTAGTTTTTTTTCTGGTTTGAATTCTAAAATTTTTGTCACACGGAGGGGGACGTCCCTAAGGCCCCGAAGGGGCCAAAAAATTTTTTTTGCAACACAAACCATTAACATCCAACATATAAAAATTAAATCCCCCAACACATAACAACCATTGACATTAACAACAAACACATAACTACCTGTTGTGTGATTTATCTTGACTATTTGTGCATGATGTGCTTAAATTGGTGAAATGTGTGCAAAAATGGAGAATAATATGGGTGTAATATGGAGAAAATGTAAAAAATGTGAAAATATTGGGGATGAAGCATTTATGATGTATTGAAGTTGAACTTATGGACTTGAAGCTGTATAAAAGTCCTTTTCAATGGTTAAAGCATGGGGGTGAGGTGGCGCAATCCTAGGAGACATGTAAGTTATTGGAGATCTAATGGTGGAGATTGCTTAAAGATGAATGGAGGAGATTTGATGTGTAAGTTTAAGAGGAGGGGTACGTCTCCTCATTCTCTCTCTCTCTTGGAGTTTTCTTGAAGATCTGTTGTAGAGTGCATCTTCCATGGAAGAAATAAATAATGAAGAGGAGATTATGATTTGGTTGTGCAATTGAGGTGTATTTGATCTCTTGTTCCATTCTTCAAATTCTTTTCTTCAATTCTCGTAGTCTTGCCTTGTGAGTGCTTCTCGATAGAGTGTGGTGCGACTGATGCATATATTTTGCATTCTCGCTTCGGCTTTGGGTTTGGTTCATTATGTTGGATTACATAAGTGGGGGCATTACAGAATAAAGACATTCTATCAGCAAAGAATACAATTATATGGAGCAATTCTTCATTTGGAATAAAGATGATATATATGGTGATATGTCTGATATTATTTCAAAGCAAGAAAAACCGCCATCTCTCAATTGACTTTTGAAGCAGAATCAAGAGGTATGATTTGAATGATTTATTTATCCGCCGCCAGAATAAGAATGGAAGCAATAAAAGTAAAACAGTTACATATTCTTGTTGATTTGAGTAAAGATAGCCAGCAATAGCTAGCCTCCAGATTTCTCTTTGAATTGGCTTACCTGTTTTTTCTGAAAATCTACAGCCTTGCCTTGTCTTCATCTATCTCTGTTCTCGCCATACCTGCAAAGGAAAAAACCATATCTCGTCCTTCCTTGCCTCTATGTTTTTAAAGAAAAGAAATCCTCATGTCCGCTAACCTTTTGATTAAACTTTGCTTCATATCATATGAAAAAAACAATGGGACGAAACTTTGCTGCTCTTTCATCCGCTAAAACCATCAACCTATTGGAAAAAGCCACGCCTATGATTCAATCGAATCCTCTCAAGCCATTTCTTGCATAGTTTCCCCTTCATCCGCCATATCCATAGGCTCTTTGCGGATTCATTGCCGATTCTCCATGCCATTCTTGCCCCTTCAATTTCATTCTTATTTCTAACCTTTTTCTTCCATATCCTATCCATCTTTTAACTTTCCTTTCGCCATGAATCGTTTTGCCCTACCGTAATCAGAGAAGAAGCTTTTTGCCATTGCTGTGCCTCCACTATCTGCGGAAAAAATGACGAGAGAAAGGAAGTAGCAAACTTCAGCCATCGTTACCTTCCTTCACATATACCCTAATCACCGCAAGGGCACATTTAATACCAGAATAAGAAGAAAAAGAAGAAAAATAAAAAGAAAAAGAAGTAAAAGCTGTTTAAGAGAAAAAAGATAGGGAAAATTTTTTCAAAAGTAATTGGAATGAGATGGTAAGAGATATAGTAGCAAATGCGAGGTTCACTGTTCAAATCCAGATCAAGTTCATATTTTAAAGAAGATACTTTAGTAAAGTCCCAATATTGCACTTGATGATATTATTTATGCAAGTATATGTGCCCAAAACATATTCCCATGTGTTAAGAAGAATTGAAGTCCCTTTGAAGAATCAACCTTTGTTTGAAGTTTTAATATTTTTGAAGACCATCATTATTTAGAGAAGACTATTCTCCAACAAGCTTATTCAAGTCAAACACCATATTATGAAGATCAAGAATATGTGGTTAGTGCTTATGCTTTTGCAATTTGATTGGATCTAATTTCCAAGTTTTTTCAAGAATTCAAGCTATCAAAGGAAGTTGTACAAGTTTTATTTTTTATTTAAGTGATTATGGATGGCATGATGGATGTGCTGACCTAGAAAGGCAGCAACATCTCATGACCTATATAAAATGTGATGAAAAATTATAAGTGTTGTGAAGGGGATAGAGCGCCATACCGCAGCGAGAGCGAGGGTGCCAATCGACACTGGATGGGACTTGCCACCCTATAATTGATGAAGATAAAGTGATGTTAGAAGTTTTAGTATTTTTTTCCTTGGAAGACTTCTATAGATGTTTTTGAAGGCTTGAAGACATTTGGACATTGGATTTTTTTGTTAAGTTGTGATACTATTTAGAGGACCAAGTTGAAGACATGAAGATCGAAGAAAAGATTTTGAAGAATTCATCGGGACGATGAATAATCTTAAGGGAATAATGTTGTGTGATTTATCTTGACTATTTGTGCATTATGTGCTTAAATTGGTGAAATGTGTGTGCAAAATGGAGAATAATATGGGTGTAATATGGAGAAAATGTAAAAATGTGAAAATATTGGGGATGAAGCATTTATGATGTATTGAAGTTGAACTTATGGACTTGAAGCTGTATAAAAGTCCTTTTCAATGGTTAAAGCATGGGGGTGAGGTGGCGCAAAACTAGGAGACATGTAAAGTTATTGGAGATCTAATGATGGAGATTGCTTAAAGATGAATGGAGGAGATTTGATGTGTAAGTTTAAGAGGAGGGCACGCCTCCTCATTCTCTCTCTCTGGAGTTTTCTTGAAGATCTGTTGTAGAGTGCATCTTCCATGGAAGAAATAAATAATGAAGAGGAGGATGAACCTCCGTGTTATCTTGATTATGATTTGGTTGTGCAATTGAGGTGTATTTGATCTCTTGTTCCATTCTTCAAATTCTTTTCTTCAATTCTCGTGGTCTTGCCTTGTGAGTGCTTGCCGATAGAGTGTGGTGCCCCGATGCATATATTTTGCATTCCTTTCGGCTTGGGGTTTGGTTCATTATGTTGGATTACACTACCATTGACATTAATTAACATAACCATTGGGTCCAACACATTTAAATTAAAATCCCCCTTAAACCCCCTTTGGTTTGGGTGCATATTCACACCTGGGTGACATAGGGCAAATGAGCCCTCATAATTGTATTTTGCACGTGATGAAATCAACACCATATAGTATTCTCCTTGAAATCTTATAGTATTTTCTTGAATCTTATTATACAATAAAAAATTTTGTACTTTGCATACCCCACAAACGAGGAACTTTACGTGACGGGTATAGATTAAGGAATAAGGGGTGAATATGCCTATCCAATGACTCTCGTTGCTCGAGTCACCCCCTGTGAATATGCACCCAAACCAAAGATACATAAAGATACATAAAGATACATGCATGGCATATATCCACATAAGCAAAACTATAAAAAGGAAAATTTTAGAAGAGGGCTTTTTGTAATGCGTGGAATTTTGCAAGAGAGGAGCACTAATTTGAGTTGCTGAGGAGCCGGAGGAGGCTATCCGGAGGCAAGAGCTTGAATAGACAAAAGATCAAATCGTTTTTCTTATTAGGTGGGGTTTGGGTTTTTTCTTGATGGGATTCTATGCAATTGCACATGATGGCGTGGATTAGGAATTCATAAGGCTCTCAGAATTGATAAGGATTCAAATGTTATGGTTTTTAGATAGAGCTTTATCATGAATTTATCCGAGGCAAAGCCTGTGTTAATCAAACCGCGATGGTCAATACATGGAATCGGAATTGCAAGAAGGCGTGGAAGAATCAATCTATAGCCGCCAGAAGTAGTAGATTTTACGTAATAAAGGATTAATTTGATTGAATCACAGATGGAATAGATGTCGGGTAAGTAGAATTGTAAAGCTTAAACATTATCTCTCAGATTGGAAGCATTGTAAACCGCATGGTAATTATCCTAGAAGGGCCTCGGAGTAGGCTCAAATGGATGCGTACTAGTTCGTGAATTATGGGTCAGTAAAGCGGGGTTTTATCCGCAATCAAATCGCCACAAAGGGGAAACCGGATCTATGGGAAGCTATTCTGGAAACGACTGAACAGTCGATTTAATGGGTATGGAGCCATTTGAAGGAATCCAAAGACCAAGTTAGTTGAATAAGAGCTCGTAATGCCTATTCCTGTCTACCGCGAGATGATCCAACCGCCTTGAAATCTACCAAAACCCAAACGAATCCAAATGTAATTAAGTAAGAAGGTCGATTTGGGTTGGTTACAAGTCGATTTGGCTTTAGCAGATTGTTAATCATGCCCGCCAGGCGGCCACCCAGAAAAGCTTCGTGCAAAAGCCAAAAATCAGACCCTTTTGGGTCCACGTTATATTTTTAGCACGCTTGCACAAACGCTGAAGTTGAGACTTTGAAGCAATTTTAGGTCTGTCCGATTTGCCGGTAAATGGGATTTTGTGCATGTGGAGAGCCTCATAGTCGTCCGATTGGATCTAATACGGGAGAAAAACTTAGGAAATTCCAAGATGTCCATGTTCATGAGTAGCGTCGTGGTTATGCCTCGCTAGAGAGATTGAATTAGCAAAGACGGCGCTTCTAGAAATCGAATTGGATTATGGCATATAGTAAGTTTAAAAGTTGCATTACTTATTGCTCTTATTTCGGAGCTATATTCATTTGTTTGTTTTATGAATCGCTATACTGCAGACCAATTCCTAAGCTTTTGAGGGATTCTAGTTCCACTTTCCTCAAGTTCCTCATCATCGGATGTGTCAAGTGTCCGGCCGAGAAGGTAAGTCCATAGAACCGTCCGGTAAATCATACAAAAGAAAAATTAGTCTTTACTAGGGACTACGGTCAAATATTGCAATGATGGTTTTGCCTTAGGTTGAAACAAAAAAACGTCCAATTAGGGCCGAAAGAAAGCACTTTCAATACAGATTTCGAGTGAAACAAGATGTGGGACGACTTAGTGCTTTTGATTTTTGCCGCTTTTAGTTGGCCTTTGCAATGGCTAGCGTCAAGATTAGGTTAGAATTGGAATGTTAGGTGACTTCTTTGGCTATGGTGAAAGGACATTTTCCAAAAGGTTTGATGTTCTTTGTTGCCAGCTCATGTGACTTCACAAGAGCACACTCTTTGCAAAGTAGAATTTGCATGGTAGATCTCTTAGGTGTCTTTGGGTGCTTTAAGGAATCTAGAAGCTTACTTGCAGGATATGTTGCAACTTGATATTTGTCTATGGATGACAATAATTCTGACTTTGCAAGATACACCTAATATGGGTTAGGGAGTCAATGCTTTGATGAAATTGTTTGTTTAGATCCATTGTATGTCGTAGTATCGTGATCATGTCAAACATGTATCTTTGAAGCTCACATGAAAGAGGTCGCTAATGAAATTGAAATGTTAAAACATATGCATGGGCACAAACTGAGGCGAACACAGATATGATTGATAGTAGTGTAGGTTTGAAACAAAACTTGATCTGATATAGGGAATCCTCCCGGAGACCAATCATGCTTTGAGCATCATTTGAAAATTTGATCATCAAGAGTTTCACAAACTAGTAGCTGCTTCATGTTGTGAGGAGTTGTTTCACCTCTTATACTGTTCTCATAAGCTGTAAAAGGGGAACTTATATGGGTCTCTACTACGACAATCAATTATTGGATGGTGTAGGAGCCATTACGGATATACATAGCCTTTCCTAGAAGTCTTGGATTGTGGTCAACTTGCTAATAGCGGCTCCTTGGATTGTGCAATGGCATAAGGCCCTTTGTCTATTGATAATCTAACCTAGGCATCTTACTTATTAAGCCCTTGCATCTTTAGGAGATTCTGCCACACAACATGCACAGTAAAAAGTGTTAAGAAGGGAATTGACAGTCATATGTTCGAATGGAGTGATCAGATGGGCTGAATTGATAATTTGCACAGAGGTTTGGGAGCTTATAGGAATTGGGTATGAAGAAGTTGGCAACCTCTTCATCCATAGTCAATGTCATATTTTCAAGTTACTGTTCTCCTATGCCTTGATGCCATTAAGAGCATGTCTCCTTAGTTGCTTGGACCCTCCCAAGGGCGGAATCAGAAAGGACTCTAGATATTGGGACTGCTTTATCAATTAGCATTCAAATGAATGGCCATTGGCAATGCTGCACGTCTCTTTTAGTTGTTTGCACCCCCTCCAAGGGAGGGAAAAAAGACTCTAGATATGGGACTGCTTTACCAATTAGCATTCAACCATCTAAACATTTTGACTACCATCTTTAGAGTTCAAACCATCGTCCCTTGTGCCCCGCCGACAATTTTGACCAGTCAGAAAAGGGATTTGACATGGGGCGTGTCATTTGTTGTAGTCCTTTTTCCCAATATATACTAGTGGGTCCGGACTTCAAACCCCGCCTTCCCTTGTTGTCGCACATCAAAGATGGTCAACAATTCGCGGAAGTTCCAACACCATTTCCCAAGACTATGATAATGTTTGCATGTTTATAGTCACAAGCTTAAACTTGCAGGGAATTTTCCTGCTGAAATGTATGCTCATACTTAATACTCTTAAAGAACTATTGCCAGATGAGTGAGATTTCAGCAGGAATGACTTGAAGATTGGAAGGAACATGATTTTTTTGCACAGACAAGACAAGGTATGATATAGTGCTTGAAGCATACGAAATTCAGGTGGCCATTGAAAAGTATTTTTAGATGACATACAAATAAACATTTGTTGGCTAGATCATTTGTAACTTATCTGCAAGCAAAATAACAGTCGATGATCATGGACAAGAAAGCCTGATGCGTGTACAAAACCAGATATAGCCATCGTGAATCTGGTGTGCAATGCCTTAAATCTTCAGAGTATTCAATTTGCATATCAGAGCGACCCTAATTGGGATGGCTGATTGAGGCACTTAACTCTGTGGAGCACAAGCATTAGCAACAAGGAGTTCCTCTTTCTAAAAACCTCGCTCATCGTTTGCTGGAAGCATGCAATGAAGGGCGAGGCTTAATCCTTGGTAGCTGAATACAGTTGATGAAAATCAATGGGCTAGATTTGTATGTTGTCTTCATTCGCGTATTTGCCTCTTGTGTAATTTTGATTGAAACAAACCATGCATTGAGCAGGGTTTTTGAGCCAGATCAATCTACATGGGTTGCAATTGTTGACATGCTTTCTAAGCTTGGGGAAGATGAAATGGCAGTGCACAAGTTGAACATATATTCTAGCCTATTGAAAGCATATGGCTATGTTTCTACAATAGATCATGACATGAGTATTCAGAAATGTCTGAAGGATATGGCCATAATGGTGAAGGCTTTCTTCCCGCGACAACAAAAGCGAAATCCGGAAAAATCAGCATCTTAAAGGCATGTGCTAGCGAGGAGCTAGAAAAGCATGACAAGTTTATTCAAAAAGCGGCCATTGAAAGAGGCTTCAATCTGAACAACGTAATTGGTAATACTCATTGGCAGAATGCAAAAATCCAAAAGCTTAGAAGATTCACTTGGTATCTTTGATGTCGTGGCATGGGGTGCAATGATTGAGAGGTTATGTTGAAGGTATTCTTGCTCTCAATGCTTTTGAGCAAGCGCATGCACATGATGAGAGAATAAAGCCGAGCAAAGGCACATTTGTAAGTCTTCTGGAACATCAATGCCATAGGTCATGGCGATATATCTGTGAATACCATAGTTGAGATGCATATTTGACGGCTCTTTTCGAGGAACGAAATATCACGAGGAGCAATTATTAGCTTGATGAAATTGACGGCCATGGAGTGCTTGGATCAAATGCAAAGTTAAGGCATTGAAGCAAGCGAAGATTATATTCTTGGCATTCTTACTAATACAACTAAGGGGATGGCGGAGGTGGGCTTTTTGCTATTGAGAAACTATGGGGAGTAAACCCGTTTTATGTCATATAGTACTTACATGGTAGATCTTTAGGCCTTGTTGGGTACTTTTAAAAGGCCGGCTTCCTTAACAGATAATGCAACTTGATATTTGTCATGATTATGAAGGTTCTTGTTGAGCCCCGTCTCAAATGTTCTCACTATATTGCAAGGCAACGTGGAATGAAAATTATAGAAAAAGAATACCATCGACAATGGTGATGTTTCCCCTAAGGTAGTAGAAGTTAAGATCAATCATGTTGAATCAAAGTTCTCAAGCCGCGTGTTTTAGTGTCGGCGGTGGTGATGTATCTTTGGAAGGAAGGATCGAGATGGTGTCCCACATCTTTCAAAAGTCGGAGGATTCAACATTGATGTTAGCTTGGAAGGATCTGTCATTCTTGGCGAGCAAGTGGATCAGCCGAGGTGTGATAAACAAGATTGGTAGCATTTTAGGCAATTCAAATGTGAATGTCGGTTTTATGAGTGTTGGAAGAACGTCTCCTACTTAAACAAGTTGTGATGGCAATTGGGGTGGATGATGGACCAAGCAAGGAGGTTTTGCAAGAAATTGGCTCCATTCACCTGCTATAAAAGAATTCATGTTCTGAGTTTATAAAATGAACTTGGATACTCATCCGTGCATTGAGGAGTGGGGCAATCAAAGAGGTAGGGGGGTGAGCTTATAATTTTTTCTTTTCTATAAGCTTGCTTTCTAGTTACCGCCAGTTTAAACCATGTGCTACGCAGAAAATGCAAGTGTCATAAATGGTTCCTTCCACGATGCTCATTTAGGTTATTCAAATGGAATTCTCCCATTGAATGCATATGTCCCTTTACTTAAATTTGTTTCCAAAAGACCTGTTTTAGCTCCCATGTATGATTCCTCCGTGGGAACTAGTTTGTATCAATCTTTGGAAGGTAATTACGTGGACAAGTCATGGAGAAAATCTTTAAAGGAGCTTCATCTTCATTAAGCACTTTCGAGACATCTACACAAACTCCGGTGTGAAAGGTTATGTAGCTACTTCTCCCTACTTCTATCCATTAGCACCACATATGCTTGGCAATGATAATGTTGGAATAGGAGAATTATCATATCCTTATCCTATGGATTATGACCTTCTTCTTTGCGTTGCAAGCTCAACAACGAAGCTTCACTGGTTTTGTCTGCGGCAACAACGTCTTTGTCTGCGGCAACAATTAGAGGATAGGATTAGCTATAAACAGCAAATTCAGGCTCAAATTTTATTACAACATCAACTTCGTGATCAGAGATTGGATGCCCACTTATATGGCCTACATCAATTTGCCTTGAATGGGTGGTTCCAAAAGGCGACCATTGTCTCCGAACGGTTAGTCATCGGACAACTTTGCATCCTCGTCTTTCTCTAAGTTAAGCAAATCAGCCATCCTTTGGAGGAGTTCTCAGATCCACAAGAAATTTAGACTTGATTGAACACCGAGTTTAGCCTTGAGTAATGGAGATTCTTTGCCAACAAGTGTTTGCCGCTACTATGCCCAAGGACATTGGTACCGTGGTGAACTCTGTGTCTACCGCACATTCACCCGCGGATACTAAAGGGATTGCATAGCATTTCTAGATCCAAGGATGCAAATGGTAGCTGAGGATCACAGTTTTTCTGAAAGAATTCCCCGCGTGGGGCGGTAGAGTTGTAAATTTCTTTGTAACAACTGCATTGTCTGCTGCAAAAAAGAAGAGCATTGTATCGCAAATGGTCATGCTTATCTAATGTTGATGAGTCTATGGACTCAATATTTTCAACCTCAAACCCGAAGTTTCCAATTTTGGAAACACCGAAAGCATCTTGAATTGGATCTTCAAAGATACTGAGTTTATCTGCAACAGCCAAAAATATGCATCACTAAATGAGATTAAAAGGCCCGGGTTTACTCTATTATAAAAGACCGGCATGGATCTTTGTTTTCTCAAAGAAAGTTTGATGAAGGTGTTGCTTGAGGATGTTGAGAAGATATTCTTGAAATCATTGATCACGTAATGAACACATGGTTCAAATTATGCTAAATTTACCTTAAAATTATAAGCCATAAAATATCCGTTGGTTATTCATGGAGCGGCGCCATCGTCACCTTCATCGGCAGCACGCCTTCCTTGATCCCGTGTCCTCTCATAAACTCCCCTTCCTTGCGTATACCATTCCCCTGTTCCAAAACATCTCGATCCGGCGATTTTCCAAAACATCTCTGATCCGGCGATTTTTGTTGAAGATCTTCGTCGGGGTTTGTATTTCTTGTTAAATGGGTTTGTATTTCTTAGTTCGAATGGATTGAGGGCTTCTAAGATCTTCGTTGGCTCATCTTTGAGTTCTTAAGGCGTAATAGAGTTTTAACTTTGATTTAGAAGCAAAAACTTTACGTGTTAGACATTTACATTTGTTTGGAAGATGGTTAGAATCGAAGTTTTATCATGAGAGCGGAAGAATCAAGTTTTATCATCGAGCATTTTTACGAATAGAATCGAAGTTTTACTGAAAGCTCTTGAAGATTTCGTCCGAAAACATGGTTGCATTATCGGACTTCTTTGCCGCAGGAAACGAGCACACAAAAACAGGCGAGAACCAGGGCGTGGGAAATTTGAACCATGTGTTCATTACGTCCGGAAAAAGTTCAGGTCCGAGGAATATTCCTCGAATATCCTCGACGGCGCCGCCAGACGAGGCGGGCGCCATAAGAAGTCGCGGCCGCCAGCCGGCGGCCGGCTCGGGAAATTCCCTCGGAATTTCCTCGACCTTAACTTTCCCTAGTACATAATTGAACTCATGACGGACCTCTTTCTGAATTTTCTTAAGAATAGATAATAGAATAATCTAAAGTGGCTAAAGCGGTTTGAAGTGAGGCTCATTTCCTTGAATAACGCAGAACCCACATTGGGTCTTCAAAGTGTTTACCTATTATATCCCCGCTTTTGTTTCAAAAGAAGCAGCGATTTATTTTTCGTTATTTGTTGCTTGGAAATAGAGAAGGTGATTGTAAGCCGCAACTGCTATTCCATCCGTGCCCTTAATTTAAAGTTGTCATATTAAGAAATGCCAAACCTCAAGTGAACTTGCAAATCTTTGGAGACTTCGTTATTTTCAACCTCTGGCGACTATGGCAACTAATTCCTAATAAGACAATTCTTTATTTGCTTAGAATATAATGCGCAAGTTTTAAAAGTTGTTTAAGGACGTAAAACCGTTACTCGAGACAAGTTGAAGCCATATTTGCAAGGTTGTTGTAGGAGAAACGTCCTTTACTACGTTAAAATTACCATTCTCAAGGTTCCAGGGTGGTTGAGTTCGTGTAATCGGGTTTGTTTAACTCATTTAGGCAAGGAGGCGTGCGCTGTGCTGAGGCAACATAACGATTAGCGTCTATATATTCATAAAAATGGAGTGCTGAGGCAACATAACAATTAGCGTCTATATATTCATAAAAATGGAACAAAGAGCAAACGTGGACGAAATCATTCAAAAATCACATGCACATGGATGAATCAAGAAACCGCATGCCTTTAACAAGGAAGATAAGAGGAATTTTTTCTATTGCTTCAATGAATGCTCAGTAGACAATTACTTAATAAATAAATGAGTTACTTTATGATCATTTCGACTGACTGAATTTTACATCTCTCTCAGATGCGGAATCTTTTGTTTTTGGACATTATTATTTAGTTGAATAAGAGTTCTGTCTCTCTTTAATGTGCTTAGGCATCGAATTATTTAGATCCTATAATTTTCATTCCAAGAGGCTTTAAAATGTAACACTTGAATGTTATTGTTTGTAGCATTTCTCATGGTGATAAAGGCAATCTATTTGTCCTTCAAATGGCTGATCAAATCTATAGAATTCCATTATCAAAGTAAGCTCTTGATTAATGGAATATGCCATAAGCAAACAAGGGACATCTACATCTTTAATGATTTGAGCTATATAAAACGTAATGGTTAATATTGTGAAAAATGATAATGATACTATAGAAGGAAAAAAATAATTACAACAAGGGCTACTTGAAAAATAGTAAATCTTGTAAGAACAAACACAAAGGACATGCACATGTAGGAGGAATATGAAAATAATGTCAAAAATAAAATGATCATATATAAATTGCACATTGCTTCGCGCTTCGTAACTAGAACAAATATTGTAAACACTAGAACAAACGAGGTGCTAACGTTGCTAAGAATGTAGAATAAATAGGGGATTCTTATCATTTATTTTATTTGCTGGATCTATGGCTTGTACCTTGTTTTGTAAAAGGCTTTTGCCCATTTGTTTTGTCCGCCATGTTACTTTCCTCACCCATGCAAAAGGCTTCTCTCAGAATCTGAATTAAGTCTATTCTTTCTCGGCTTTGAAGCATTCTCTTTGAAAATACTATAGCATTAAAAATTACACTTACAAAGTAAACACAAAAAAAAAAAATAAGCCAAAATGCATAGCTCCTCATGTGTGGGTATGCAGTACAAAATTTGCTATAATCAGATAACAAGATTCGTAAAATACTATAAGATTTCGCGTAATACTATATGGTGTTGATTTTGTATCGCGTGCAAAATACAATTATGAGGGCTCTCACATTTGCTCTAATACCCCCTCGTGGCGGAATATGCACCCAAACCAAAGGGGTTTAAGGGGATTTAATTTAAATGTGTTGGACAATGGTTGTGTTAATTAATGTCAATGATAGTTATGTTGGGGGATTTAATTTTTATATGTTGGATGTTAATGGTTTTATGTTGCAAAAAAAAAAAATTTTGCCCTTTCGGCCTTTGGGGGATCGTCCTCTCGGTGACAAAAATTTTAGAATTCAAACCGTAAAAAAACTAGAATTCATTTGAGGCTTTCATCACCCTGTAGCTTTTGAATTTCATCATAATAAAACAAATAGAACATAAGTAAAAGTTACCATAAAGATAGAGCAGATTGATCCCATTATTCTGAAGTCATAAAGTTTGCAACACCGTGCACAAACATTTTGAACTGAATTTAATAAAGAAATTTTTGGCCTCCATGGATTCTTGTGGTGAGAAACCAAAGTGGAAACTTTTTCGCTTATTAGCACAAGGATCTAAAGCCTTGAATTTGCTTAATAACCCAGCCTCAAAATCTAAAAATGCATGGTAATTTTTTGCAAAGCTTCATTCTGAATGAGCCATAAAACAATATCCAATAGCACAATCCTCGTATTAATCACCGGTAGGATGAAAAGCCTACCAAACCCCGAAGCTCGAAAATTGCTGTTTTAGCATAGATGACTTAACCAAACATATCCATATCATACACTATCAAAAGATCTCGAGCCGAGCTTTCCAACGCAATAAAATCATCTCAAACAGAGCTCTGGATCAAAAGTTATGATAAGAAATGTGTTGTCGCATGGAAACCGCTTTTACATGCGCCCTTCAAGCCCTTCATGTGCCCATTATGCACCACACACACAAAAGAGGCTTTGTTGAGCCATTGGTTGTTGACCATTATGCACCACACGCACAAAAAAGGGCTTTTGTTGTGGAGCCATTGGTTGTCTGACCATTGGAAAAAAGGCTAAAATCAATGGCTCAGAAACGTGCACTTAGATTTATGCGCATTAGTATCCATTTGAATACATCACTTAAATCATATAAAACCTTTGTGAAAAGCGTGCATAAAACACAAAGAAAACCCTCCGTTATTATGCTACATATTTGTTACTTGGTTATAATTGTTGGTTAAAAAATTTGTTATCTTTGTTGCCTTCCAACGCATGCAAATACGCGATCTTCACTTTCTAATGTCCATGCATATGTACTCCATGTTGGCTAGTGTTGCTCTAGCATTGTATCTTTGTAAAATGTAAAATAGATGCCATATTCGGCTATTTTGGGGATTTCAACCCACATACAAATCCCTGCGATATAAAATATCAATTTCATTGTGTTGATTATTTCTTTTTGCTTCACATTGAATATCCAAGTTGGAGGCGCTGCTAGTTGTTTAGTGGGAAATGTTTGTAATAATACATCGATACAATATGAAACAACATATATATATATCAAATGGTAATAAAATAACCATGATATGGTATCATAATAATCGTCGATATGCTATAGTTTTCAAATACTTGGAAGTATTAGATCTTTTTTCCAAGAATCACAAAAAGGTCCATAGCCGAACCCAAAAGGTGAATGAATAGAATAGAATAGTTTTTTAACGTCCACCGAGACCAATAGGTCATGGGACCCATACAATGGGCTAGGCACAATCATTACTATTAAATTAAAAACCCCGCCTCGAAAGGTTTCAAGGGAAAAAACTTTTGCATAATGATGATACTAAACAAGCGGAGATAATGACCACCGAGGGCTCATTAATTCTTTGGACGTTTATCTAGAACCTCCAAGCATGTATAATGCCAAGTCATGCACGGATGGTGCCTGGAAGTTGTGAAAGCGTGGAATGGAATGCTAATGTCAAAAAATGATTCCGGACTATCTCAAAAGCGGGCAACCTTTCAGTATGGCTTTCATCTTCAATAACACGTAAACGCAACATGCACATAGTCTCGCTTCAGCGGCAATTCGCGGCCGCTCCCATCTACATGTCTCAATCCGAATCGTTGGGACCCGTCGCGAATTGATGCAATAGCTACAAGCTTGTTCTGGACAATGAAGCAAGCAAATAAGCTTGGGGCCTGATGCCAAGGTGGGATTTATATGCATGGTAATGACCCCGTTTTTCTTGGGCCAAAGTAACCGCTTCCGTCCCATATCTTTTGAGAAAAACAACCATTGAGATATTGTTGCAAAGCTCGGGGATCAACCGCAAGCATCGGCGGTGCTCGGTTGTAACAGCCCAAATCCAGGCAAACCATGTAGTGCAATGCTCTTTCCAACATCGTTTCAAACCCGAGGAGATTTCAAATTATAGTAAGTGCAAAAACGGGATACCTAACATCATCCATGTGGTGCACCTTGCGGATATAGTGGGAGATGGCGCTTCATGGCAAAAACAAATCACTTGTTAATCAGAGACGAAGGGGAAAAACTTGGAAAATGAATGAGCTCGGGATCATAGAGCAGCTCAAAAGTTTTTTCGATATTACATTTCGCTTGATTTCTTGATCTCAGGAAAGGCGATGTTTTGAGTAAGGGCCTCCTTTTACGCCGGCTTTGCAAGTGGCATGCATAGCTATGTATTTGCTTCAAAAGGACAACGATTTTAGAGAAGCGCCTTTAGATATTAAGTAGGATTCCGGAGCTCCGGCCTTCGAGATAATCTGCAGCTATGGCGGTCTCTTTGGAATACAATGAAACAATTCAACTCTTATAGATGTTAAAGAAGATCTGCCCCACCACAAAGGATCGACATGCATCGTTCCGACCGGCTTAAGCGGTTATTTTGTAACGAAAGATTTCGAGCAAGGGTAAGGGCGTACTTGGCAGCAGAGTCAGGAGCGTAGGGCACGGAGCCCGGAGCTCGCTCCTTTCGCAAGAAAAAAAAAGAACAAAAAAAGCAAAAGTCAACCTGCGAGATGTGCTTGCCATAGAGAATCTGAGCTTGGTAGCCGAATACGCATCTTCGCGGACTTGTTTTACGCTCCCAAAATGGTCCTCAGAGCTATTAGGCCGAATCCTCCCCTAAAGCCGCCGTCAAGGATTTTGTAGAATTTTTTGCGTGTTTAAAGGTCCGATATATGATTATTTACTCAGCTTGGTGTGAGCCAAAGTCAAGCTATCGATAACTTGTTCTCTGAATGTGCATGGAGCGCCACATTGTTCATTTCCAAGATTTCAATGCACGTATGTATTAAAACATGTGACCATACCAAATGTAAATGGAACCTTAAAGTATGCTCGAAAGCAAGAGTTTCTCGTAACAATGGATCGCTAACTCCCTTCTCGAACCACTATATTAGCACCAACTACATTATTTTGCTTGGAGACCAAATGTGCATCTTCCGTTATCACAAGTAGGGCCGACCAATGTGGAAGATAGAAAATGAAAGCAGTGAGTTTAACTTTTACCTTTGCCGACAGATTACTACTCTAAATCCATCCACTCCAACTACACCCCCAATGATGTAGGCGATGCATGAGAGAAGCTCCGATGTCCCAAGCCATCAAAGAATTAGATCGGTGGAAACGCTCTCGAAGGAGGGCATGCGAAGCGAGCACCGATGATAATGCCTATGATGGAGGATATGACATTATTCTAATGGAGGTCCTCCAGCATACGCGTGGGCTGGGAAGGGTATGCGACACGAGGTTCACCCCATCAACTCCGCCAATGGGGCTCGAAATGTGAGTGGCGAGACATTTCTCGCTATGGGGCCTACATGTAAGTCGGCCGAAGTTTCCCATTGTCCCCGAGCTTTGTTATGTTGTTTTGGTACTTTGGCTTCGTGTTCTTTGCTCACGACTCTTATGATATTTCTTTGGTTGTCATTATCTAGCAAATCGCACCATAGTCTCTTGTATATTTGGAATTGTTCATGTGTATGCTATCCAAGATGCAGTGTTCCTATGTCGCCAGTGACTCACAGGATCCCCAATTTAGTCACGGGGACTAATCCCATTGAATGAATATGCTGAACTTCATAAGGCAGCGTCAAGTTGATGGTGGCAATGTGGCCAGGAACCGTGCTTGAGTTCTAGAGCTAGCGGTTTCTATTGATTTGCTGCTATGGTGCATGTATATTGATAAAACATTGTAAATATGTGAGCTATTGATTTGCTCAATTAGAACTTGGAATATATTAAAGCTTATGAAAATGTTGAATGCATAGGCGGGGGTTGTTTGTTGAGCCTAAACCGTGTATTTAATTTACAAAGGAAGATTTAATTCTTCACCTGAATTCACCTTTACATAAATCTAGTCGTAAGTCGGACAAGACCCGGAGAAGCCCGAGGGTCAACTCGGCTCTCTCTCTCTCTCTCTCTCTCTCTCTCTCTCTCTCTCTCTCTCTCTCTCTCTCTCTCTCTCTCTCTCTCTCTCTCTCTCTCTCTCCTATCTCTCTCTCTCTCTCTCTCTCTCTCTCTCTCTCTCTCTCTCTCTCTCTCTCTCTCTCTCTCTCTCTCTCTCTCTCTCTCTCTGGGACGGGTGCTAGGGGTTTGCCGTGGAACTTCAGAGAAAGCCATAGCTCTCACATGCGGTGTCGGTGTAGCGGGTTGGGCTCGTTGGGAAAGCTTATTTCGAGCTCTTTCCAACGGTGTATAACATCAATACTTTGAATCAGTTTGACAGCCTGTAATTGGCATTTTCCGGGACTGTATACAGGATGGGACATCCTAAAAGGAGGCAGATAAGATAATGTGGGAAAAGGGGCTCCAAGGAGGTGGGCTCCAAGGCTGAACCGGCCCTGGGGGCAAATGGAAATCTGTGGTAGGCAATGTCAAGAAGGTAAAAATGAATGTAAAAAGGCAGGGCAAGGAAGTTCTTACTGAAGACATCTCGGATGACACCTCTGATGGGGACTCGGTACTTCCGGAATCTCCGGAGGCGAGAGGCAACCGATTTGGGGCTGAAGGCTGACATATCCGGAGGGTTTAGGCCTGTCTTTGGGGCTGATTTGCAGCGAGCTATGGCGCCGCTCGGATTCTTGGGAGGAGAGATGCTAATGGGTCAATTGTTTAATGCTTGATGATGAAGCTACTAGAATCCATGGAGCAGTCGGGAAGGAAGCAGCAGTAAAGGAATGAGGCGGCAGCCCATCGCACAAATGCTTAAGCTTTGCAAGGTATGAATGAGTCTTTGTGTTCTTTAAAGAGTGAAAATATAGAGCCAAAGCAGCAGCCAATAAGCCGCATCGTAGACAAAGCGTGTCATGGATCAAAGTCGACTTCAATGAGGGGCTCAAATGATGGTTTTCAAGAGCAATTGATGCTTTGAATGAGAAAAATGGAGCACTTGGCTAATATCCATGAAAGTGGAATCGGCTATTAATAATTTACGTGCGAATTTCGCCTACCGTGAAAAGGAGAGAATGAGGACACAAGCATGGCTGTTCAAACATTTCTGCGAGAATATGCAAAAGTGTGTGGATACTTTGAGGTGTGTACGGGTTGTGGAAGGGGGAAGGAACACCTGAATGTGTTGGTGAAGCGCGATCCAAGGAAGCCGGCTGCCCAAGCGTAATTTAACATTGCTTAAGGGCAAATATATATGGGTCAATGACTCCATTTAACCAAGACCCAATTTCAGCAGAGAAGAGAAGATCTTAAGAGGATGAAGGAGGCAAGAGCGTTGGACAACGCTTATCGGAGAGGCGAAAAGCGGATTGTGGAGGATGGTATAGGAAGTAAGGACCGCCAGGTTAGTTTGTCGGAAAATGTAAAATACGTTAAAAGCAGTAAGATATCTGTGCTATGGATGACTTGCTAGCAAATGTGGACATAGTTTTCTTTTTGGAACGTAGTGAGCATGAGGAAAGGATCTTCCAGATATTTCGGTTTTACGCCATTGCATTCAATATGGAATAAGAAGGGCTGGAATCTCAAAGGTAATGTGTGGTATTGCATGCTATGTCAAGAATGAAATTGTGCATGCAATTAGGTGTTTTGACACATAAAGGCAACCGCACAATACATTTGATTGAATTGCCGTAGGGGCAACAAGATATATGTAGCTGGATTGTTATTTCCCCAAAAATCACCCGTGGGTAACAAAGGAGATCCGGATAAGGATGACCCATTCTTTCACTTAGAAAGCGGGATATACCTAGCTTTGGGTTTTTGGCAGGGAAGTGCTATTGTTAGGAGACTTTAATGGCGTCACGGAAACCATCAAGCAGCTTTGGGGACCCTAGATGGAGAAGGGACGGTTGGAAATCTTTGATGATCTTTTGGTCAAGACAATTGATGGAGCAGAACATCGAGGAAGACAATATGGAAATACCGACACCTTGAGGGCTGCCATGTCTTACATATGTGTAGTGGTTTTGAGATGGTGATCTTCAATGGCGCGGATAGAACGACCTGTGCCTCGTAAGCCGTTTGTAAAAATGCTAGTGTGGTGGATTATGTTATTGCCAAACCTACTTTTTTGCGAACATGTTATTAGCTTACGATTGGAGAGAGAAATGAAAGCCTTCTGGATCATGTACGCTGCTCCATTGAACTCTTCATGTACAAAGTGGCATCATAGGCAGCAAAGAAGATACATATAAAGGTAAATGGATGTCTCTCAAGTATGATAAAGCCGGATGAATATGGCGAGATATCAAAGCGTAAAATGGCATCTTTTGTATGGCCCACATCGGTAGGGGATATGAGTGAGGCGTTGTCTAAGGTTTTGCTTGAATCAAATAATGAATGTTTTGTATCCCACCTAAGAACTAGGCTGCCATGTAATGGATGGTTTGACATGGAATGTAAACAGCCAGAGGCAAAGATTTAGAGCAGCACAAGGGGCAAGTAATGTGAAAGGAAAGTGTATACCTGCCGGTTAAAAATAAGAAGAAGGCATATTTACATCATCGTAAAACATAGGCTTAATGGTGAAGAATCGCCGTTGATCCAAAGAAATTTTGGAATAGGCTTAAACCCTTGAAGCATGGGGTAATGCTGCAAGCGAGGCACTAATGGAGCATGTACGCTAATTTTATACCATGTCCATGTGGAGTTGAGATGTAAGATGGCCGGAAGAGACATGTGAGATGGGTGGATGATATGCTTACCTTTACTCGAGGATGTTCGTGTGGGACTCCAAGAGACTTGCTAATGGCAAAGCTGCCGTATCTTTAAGGTCAAAATGCTTAAGTGGGCTAAGTAGCCGTTACCTAATTGTGGGTCGGTCGGCCATTTTCGTTCACTATGGCTTCGAGCGTGGGTTTCCTGGCCCCGGCAGTTAATAGGGTTGTGCCATTGCACAAGTCGTGGATGATCTCGATCCCGTAACTACCGTAATTCATTATGGCTTTTCGGCACTTTTATCGCTAAAACCGTGAGGCCTCTATACCCTGGAGGGCAAAGATAAGCAACCGTGGGCGAGGGTCACAATGCTAGAGCAATAAGGCTGCTGCTTTAGACCTAAAAGTCTACAACTCACCATTTGGTCACCCTTCGCATATGATGGATCTGCTGGTGGGAAAAGGAAACCATTGTATGTCGTGATTTGTGGATTTCAGCAAGGCCTTTGACATGGTGAATAGGCAAAACTGCGGGTGCATAGGATGGTAGATTTGGGCATCCCGATGGGGCTTAGGCATAAGAAGTGTTCTTTATAAAAGTACTCTCAGGCAACTCTTCCTTTGCCTAATGTGTGATGATGTAGTAGAGAGTAATATGGGAGTCAAAATCAGGGTGTCCTTTGTCACTTCTACCTTGTTTGGATTTGTCTATATGATCAGCCGGAGGGGTGGATAAGAGCACATGAGGGGATAGCAATACGCAACCGGAACGAAGCAATACCGGAGCTTTTGGG